>APFE031559595.1:212488-237937 GCA_000404065.3 Pinus taeda
AGGAGAAATTTTGTTAGCAAGTTGTCAGCTTTTTCTTTCTCGTTTCTTTTTAGCATTGAACCAATAGATGGCTGTGAACCAGGTGTGGTTCGAGGAACAAAAAATGATGATGCAGCTATCGGATTGATTGATGCTGCAGTAGAACTAGCACCACTTCTTTCAGCTGACCTTCTTAGTTGCCTTTTCACTTCTTCTTTGGCATCTTTAGTCTGCTCTAATTCTTCCAGTGCTCTCGTGGCTTGTAGGATAAGTTCAGCAGTTGTATTTGGACAAGGCCCCACATCATGTCCAGGGATTTGTGCAAGGTGAAACTTCAACCTATACACCCCCCCTTGTATTTCCTTTCCACACAACTTGCAATTCAATTTGTGTCTATCATTCGGACTTGTAGGCTCACCATAATCCCAGAAAGGATCCAATTTCCTTGGCATGTTTGTTTTTTAACTTTGAAGTTGCAAACCTATGGAAAAAAATTAAAATTAATAAGGATTAGGAAATATGAATTTAGGATTACAATTTAGCATTTGCCATTTACAAAATTACAAGTTACAAATATCTAGAATGATAGAATCCAAAGTTCCAAACCCAAGTTACCCAACCAAATGGCCAGCAAATGCCAAAAACAATGAAAAAACATAAACAATGTTTAAAAAACATGAAAAAAAAAAATTTGGTTCCCATAACCATACCAAGCTACCCATCCCAAATCAATGAAGAAATACAAACAATTCTTTAAAAACAATGAAAACAAAAAAAAATGGTGCCCATATGAAGTTTTTCAACAAAAAAAAATTAAAAACATAGAAAAACAATGTTTTGAAACAATGAAAACAAAAAAAAATTAACCTACATACCGTTTCTACGATGAAAATGGCGATCTCCTCTTGAAATAGTGAGTCTAGCCACTTCGAATCGCCAAGAACGACCTCCAGCTCCTCTCTCCCAGCTCCTCTCCTCTTCCTCGCGCGCGCTGCTGTCCAAATGGCAAATGAAAAATGTGTTTTTTCATTTTAAAACCCGTTGCCGGCCGCCCCCACGATTTTTACTGAAAAAAGCGCGCTTTTTTTGAAAAAAGCGGCAAAATTTTTTTTAGGTGCTTTTTTCCCATAAAAAGCGCGTTTAAAACGCCTATGGGAAAAACGCGCGCGTTTTTCAAAAAAGCGCGTTTAGAATGCGCTTTTCACAACTTTGGGTATTTGAGCCCTCTATGAGACATTCGAACAATCTACTAAAAGACTCTTGAACAATGACAACATTCTCTGTATAAAGATATTATGATGTAAACACAATCTACATAAACAAGCATCCAAGTCTTCTACAATCTCATGTGGACAACTTACATCAATTGTTCAAGGAATGACATACTCAAATAGATCCAAACCTGCGACTTACATTGCATCCGAATCTCTTTTGGCACTTAACTCTTGACATCGCAATGGCACTATACATATCTGGCATCCAAAAGTATCTCTATATGAACACTGTATTGATGTCCAAAATGGAGGAAGTATTATCTCTAGAATCTTGAAGCATAATGTGAGTATCTATTGGGAGGAATCAAAGTTTTGTCTATCTTAGAATAGTATTTGTTGACAAGTCTAATTATCTAGTTAGAACTGTGATACAAAACTAAAGACAACAGCGAACGAGGTACAACTTTATCCTTGGAAAGTAGTCACTTTCAAGAAAGGGTAAGGTAAGGTTGCTATAAGGTATGTATAACATAACATGTTCATTTATGAGTTTTTGTTTAAGGGTCTATATATAAATATGGATTAGGGTTTTGCTATATGTTTTGAGTCTAGGTTTTGTAGTCTCATATTTGTTGAAGATTGTTGAATATCTAGGATTATAAATCCTAGATGAATATTGAATTAGATAATCCTAGAGAAGCCCTAAACCTTTTTTATTCCCTCATAGAAACCCTAGTGCTTGGTCTCTAGGGTTTGTAGGTAGTCTAAGGTGAAAAGGAAAATCATAGTAAAGATAAAATTGGATTTGAGATTCAAATCCTAGAGTTGATATTTCGAAAGGTAACATCATGAGACTTGGGGTTTGGATCTAGAAATTCTTCGTCTCTAAAGAATCCATGGAATCCCTAATTATAATTATACTCTTGGACTTGTATATTTTGCTTGGTGGTACTTGTCAGTGATTGTTGCAGGTACTTAATGAAGGAAGCAAAACTAGAAAGATATGCTGATCTTATGTCATGGTAACTCGATAATCAAGTTGGATCCTTGAAGACTCATAGGAAAATGGACTATGAGGATGTTGATGCTTTGTTAAAGACTATCTTGGTGAGAGGGAGCCCTTAAAGGTTTATAAAAGAAGCAATTCAAGGTATGTTTTCAGATTTGTTGTAGATCTCCATCATATAAGAAGGTATGATTATTTTGTCTTTAAAGTTTTTCTTTTTGACTCTTTCATTTTCCTACAAAATCATGAAAATATTCTTATAGCATTAGGGTGTTTGATCTTTAGAATAAATCATTCCTTGTCAAACTTTCTTTTGCTATTTGTTCACTTTGGTAAAAACCCTAACTTGGTCTAGTTGTATATCTAATTTTTAAAGTTTTGATGTTGGTGTCTAGGGTTTGTGACAAAACTCTAGCATAAGTTATTGTAAATGTCTAGGGCATAAAAGTGTAACCCTAGGTATAAATGCTTTTGTACAATAGAAACCCTAACAAGGTTTAGGTTTTGAATATCAAATATTTATTCTCTTGTTTGTAGTTTTGATAGTCGTAGATGCTTTCATTATGATAACATGCTATTGATAATGTTAATTTCATGCTCTTGTAGATATATATTTGTGTTCCCGGTTGTACTTGTTGTTGTTGAGATTTGCAGGCACATAATTTGCAAGAAGTTGTAAAGAGAGATGGCTACCTCATACTTGATGATGACCTTATGATGAGCACGTTGGAAAGAGGGAGCTGTAATAACCATGATGACGTTAAAGTTTACAGTGATGATTGAAAGATGACCTTGTTGCCATATGAAGATAAGAGGAATGAAGTTTTGGAAGTTCAAAAATTCTCCCATGATATGATGCAAAAGAAAGAATCCGTGAAGCTGAAAAATTGTTGATGAATGAAGAAAAGTGTATATCCTCCATGGTTAAGGAAGAAGTCATGATCTTGGAAACTTAAAGGACATGATAATGAGAGAATGAGATCAGAGAATAGCTAAGGCACTGCTGGTAGTTAGTATTGATATATTGGAATAAGACTTGGTTGTTTTGAGTAGTGTTGAAGTTGAGTTTGGTGCTGCTAGAGAAGTTGGAAAAGGAAGCTTCTGTTGAGAATTGTTTGGATACTATGATGACCTAAGGAACATTAGAATGGTTGAAGACCCCGAAGATTGTGCTCGTGTATTGATGATAAAGTAGTAGTACTGGTTGGGGTCATGAAGCTATTGGATGTTCTAATGGTTGAACATGTTGAAGAATGTAACTAGTGTGGGTCTTCATAATTGTACTTAAAATTTTATTATTAAAGAAAATGACATTAAAGCATGGGTTTCATGCTTGGGTCAATGTTTTCTAGGTCAAAGCCTCCATTGAAGGCTTCTAGGATTTATATTGAGTGAATATAGTCATTGTTATTTTTTTTAGACTGTTCTTGGGATTTTGTATCATGTAAAAATAATTATTTTTGAGTCAAAAAGGTTATTTGTCTCCTCCACACCAACTCGGCCCTATCCCCATGAAGTTGGCCTACATTAGGGCAATTTGACCCAGCAGAAAGGCTATATATAGGGAGGTAGTTCGACCTATTTGTTTCACTCATTCAATAAGTTCGATCTACAAGGAAGAGAAGCAAAAAAGAGAGCTAAGTAGTTGGAGAATGACGAAAGAAGTTGGGAAGACCTAAAATGAGTTCTTGGGTTATCTATCTCTCACACGTGCGAAGTTTCTAGGTATTCGCTGGGATCGAAAATTTAAGTTACTGCAGGTTCGAAATTCTGAAGCTGGGGGCCAAAAATTTGTTGCTGGGAGCCGAAATTCTGGATTGTTGCTGCTACTGGGAAGCTGTCACTTGGAGACTTTGACAGGGGTCATTTATTGGAAGGAAGGGCTGGCTTGGTGGTTGAAGGTCTAAGAGGTCCTGGCTTGTCTTATCTTGATTTTAATCTACTAGTGGAAGAGTTGGACTGGGTTTTCCCCTTGAAGGGTTTTTTCTCTGACTGAGTGCCTGCATCTTGTGTATGTTGTTCTTGTGGTCTTCATATACATATAATTTGGTAATTTCTTGATGAAAGATAAACTAATAAAGAAGTAAAAGAACCGAAGGGAGGGCTCAAAAGGGGCTGCGACAAGGAGGAGGAAGGTTGAGGGGATAGGGAGGAGGACAAAGCTGAGGAGGGAGGGGGAGAGGTTGCAGATGAGGAAGGAGGCCGAGTGAAGGGGATGAAGGGAAGTGGAGGAGGCCGAGGGAGAAGGGAAGGCCTGCGACAGGCCTAGGAAAGATGGCCGAGGCCTTAAAGACCCACGACTAGGCCTGAAATGGCCTAAAATCACCACGACAGGGGGAAGAAAAGGAGGCTAAGTCACCTAGGGATCACGACCAACCTCCAAAGGCTGAAAATGATGATGCAGGGGGTTGCGAGGAGGACGCTGGCCTTGGAGAGGACTGATTTTGGCTTAGGAGCCCCAAAACTTGAAAACCTAGCTCTGAAAAAATTCAATTTACTTCAGATGTGAATTTGATTGCAAATTCTTCAACGACTGGCCCTGCAAAAATTTTTAGAGACTAGTTCTTACCCTCAAGGACCTAGATCTAGCTCTATTCCATCTCTTCTTGCTTGATCGCTCTTGCAAAAATAAATCGACAAAAGCCCAAAACCCCAATATATACAAAAAAAATTAAAAACCCCAAAACCCCAATTAGGAAAAAAATAATTTACAAAATAATTTAAGAAAATTATTTACAAATGTACAAATATACAAGGACGATGAATTTTTTTTGAGAAATAATTATTTTAGATTTTTTTTGATAAATGGCTAAGTGTATTTCTAATAATAGATGCAAGCTACAACCTTAGCGAAATTAAATAAACCATATAGATATTCAGAGCCCAAACAACGTCATCCTATGTCGACAATTTGTGACTTGGAGCCCAAGGACTGGGGAACCTGCAAACACTATATATTTTCTTCAAGAAAGCTTGTTAGACATATGGTGAATCAGATCACCTAAGATAATCCCAAAATTTACCAATAGAATGAACTTATCCCCATCTAATGCAAAACAAACTTTAAAAAATATATAAGCACAAAATAGGAATGCCCATACCCAACACGTACTGCAAATCAGTAGACAATAAACACCATGAACTGCACCGGAAAGTCTTTATTATGATTCAAATAATGTTCCCAATGGGGTAGTAGCGTTACATCAGTTTTTCTGCAAAATTTCCTTAGTCAAACATCTGATGGCTTGAGACTCAAATGTCTAATTTATAGATAGACCCTCCAAGTGGAAAATTAATGGCTAGTTGGCTTGGTCTGCGTCAAATTAATCACTGCTGTCGATAAATCCTTGGTCAAATTTTAATCTCTGCAGTTGAAATAATTATTTTTAAGGGATTTTCGAGTTTCTCATTTAACCCATTTTTTATTAGCTCGAAATTAATTATTTTGAACTAATTCCCTAAAAAAATAGACTTTGACTTATCCACCAAGGTCCAAGGGTCCAACTTTTCTTGAAATTTCCAATATTCCCTTACTGGGGGACCTCCAAAAATTAATTCCTTTGAGACCCACAAATTTTTCTACTTGGAGAACTTAATTTCTCTAGACATTTAATTTTGACTCTAAGTAGCTTAAGATTTTAATTTATTTGTGCCAAAAAATTTAATTAATTGACACTTGAGGGGATTAATAATTTTTTCCACCCTCTAATATTTTAGCCATGGTGTCTAAGTACGAGAGACCATGCACTAAAATATTTTTTACATAAGATTTTTACATTTTCAACCTTCAAAGGGGGAACCCCTGTTCGGTATAGACCCTCAAATTACATACCCAATTCCGCGACACAATATGATCTAGTAGACCAAGTGATTTGTAATAAAATAATTGAGCCAATTAACTTAAATTATTCCCAAATCACTTTTACATAAGACTCGAATAGAACACTAGTTCTCACTTAAGACTTTGACGAAGAATTCCACCTTAGCTATAAGGTGAGGTTGGAGGGAAAAACTCTGCTGACCATCCGTGTTTAGGAACGTAAATGAATCTGTGAGACAAAAAACCTCCTAGGATGACACTGTCACCAAAATAATAAGCTTACCTAGGTTGTTACATACACACACGGTCTTACTAGAATCATTTACATTATAAATTTGCAGAATGGGTTTACAATGACTCAAGAAAACTGATGATTGATGATTTGATGATTTGAATTTTTCTGTCATATCTGCTTCCTTGGAACTTTGACAAAAAGTGTGCAACATCTGGCTCCATATGGGGACATGTTACTTCCATGAAGTAACATGAGAATCCCAGAATTCTGCATCCAAGAAAACAAAGGTCCATCAAATAGATATCTATTCAAATTCGAAATCATCATGCATATATAGTAAACCCTGTTGGAATAGAAAAAATCTACGCTAACCCACTGAAATATAAATGCGTGAAATAAAACTATCTAATGACATGAAGTAAAAAGGAATAAGGTTAGAGACACTATACAAACGATGCCCTATGGCATCAGATGTCATCCCTGTAGTGCATGTTGAGCATCTGCCGACTCTCTGGCATGTCTGTGTGTTGCTTTTCGGATGTGCCATGCCCAATCCTGCATATCGAAGGAATTTGTCTTATCTAAATATCAAGCTGTTCTCGGTCATCAGATGCATCAAATCTCTTCCTTCTTCTCTTTTTCTTTTTATATTTTCTCTCAGCAGGATGCGATGTTGATATTGATGCGTTCAGTGTGCAACTTTCTATCTGATTTCGACAATGCTCATACGTAAAATTTGGAACGCCCAAGACTTTTGTCACCTACTTTTCGTTATTTTCATGAACGTGCTCCGTCAAAGCTAATGGATCAATCCTGCAAGTATCAATCTGATTTCTTTCAATTTCCTTCCTACTTGGATCATTTTCATTTAACCATTTTTGAATGGAATCAATGAATTCTTCATAATAAGATGAAGGTTGCTTCGACTCATGCTCTAGACCTTTTGGTCTTGGTTGGAGATCTTGATCTTGTGATTTTTCCATTATCTGTAGCTTATTCTGTAGAGTGTTCTGCTTAATTCTCATGACATTCATTTTTTTTTTCTCGAGGAAAAATCGTAACTTTTCATTAATTTGAAAAATTACGTGTAGTAGATGCCCTTGGCATATGCATATCTGCTGGTCGAAGCAATTCAATTAGTGATCAAAAATATGTTATGGCCGAGACCATTCAAAAAGAGCTAGTGCTATACATAATTTACTATGCAGGGTATACTTGATAAGTCTAGTAACAAAAATAAAAAATATATATACACAAGTCAACATAGTGAAATTGTAAACTGCTAATAATAACAAAAAAAAAATAGGGTCTGTCCGCCCTAGGATATGCCCTATCAATGTAGGGCCGTTGATAGTATTGATATTTCTATTCACCAAACTGTTCCTGTATCATCCATAGGCCTCCGGGATGTGTCGTAGCCTCCTTGGATAATTTGTCAGCAGCCGAGTTACATTCCCTGTAAATATGTTAATAGGTAACGGAGTTAAATTGTGCTTTGAAAACCTGTATTTCGTCCAAAATGTTTTTAAGTGAATACACATGACAAGCATTAATGATATTGAACCAATTTATGATGATTTTGGAATCACCAAAAATGTGTAAATTATTGCATGAGTGAGCCAATGCAAAATGCAAAAGATGCTTGAGGGTGATTAGTTCAACATAATTGTTTGTTCCCTCTCCCAATCCCATTTGAATTTTGTAGTGATGGTGTTCAGAAAGATGGATTAAAATTCCACTTCCACACCCCTATGCTTGGGCTGCGCCATCGAAATAAGCCCAAGGAATGGTGAAATCAATCGTTTCAGGGGATAAAATTCGATTTGTAGGAGAGTGTTCCTCGCCTGGAATCTCATGATAGGCAACAATGATTTTTGCAGTTGCATGAGGTCATCTAGCCTCTTTCCCCTTGAATATAATCCCGTTTCTAATCAGCCAGATTGACCAGCAGACAAGGAGAGGTAGACAATGAGTTTTTGAGTCGTTGGTCGCAACTCTCCAGTGATCCCAAGCCTTAGATATCGATTGACCCTGCCATCTAGTAGTTTTGGAGAGCATATCTAAGACTTGTATCCATAGTTGAGCAATCATCGGGTAGTGTAAGAATAGATGATCGTTTGTTTCCTTGGCCTATTTACATAGCACACACCAATGTGGGTCGTAATAGGATCGATGCATGAGATTTGCTCCTGTTGGGGTTTTGTTCTCGAGCACGTTCCACATGAATAATTTCGTTCTCAGTGGTGCTTTGAGTTTCCATAGCTTTCCCCACCAGTCTAGGAGTGATAGTGGCCTGCGCGCTGAGTGTAGGATGGGGTAGCCATATTTAGGAGAGTATAATCCATACTTAGCTGGAGTCCAGATGAGATCGTTAGGGCCTTCTTTGATGTGCACATGGGATTCATTCTGGGCATTGATATACCCTTCCCAATCCTGTTGCCAATGTTCGGGGATTTCTAATTGTAGTGCTGATAACCAAGCTTGTTCAAAGATGGAGTTGTTCTCTAAGTCAACAACTTGTGCGATTACTTCGATATTTCGTTGATTTTGAAACAGGATGAGGTCAGGGGGTAAACGATAATATTCCCACCTCTCGTCCATGGGTCCATGCCTATACGAACCAAAGTGCCATCATTTATTCGCCAAGCTAGCCCCTCTCTGATAGAAGGCAAGGTATGTAATATTGCTTTCCAGACCATTGATATCCCAGATCGAGGCCAGGAGGGTAGTCGAATCCAGTCCATGAGATGATGTGGCCATATATATTTATGGTAGGAGACTTCAGTCCAGGGGTTTTGTCATGTGAGCAAGATGCATCCCATCTTGGCAGCAAGAGCATGTGCAAACACTGATAAGTCCTTTAGTCCCCATCCACCCCATGTCTTGGGGAGGGCAATGTGCTTCCATCCCACCCAAGCAAAGGGTTTGCCCTCCTTATACCCGTTCCAAAGGAATCTGCAACAAATCTTTTGAATTCGGGAAAGAATTCCTTTAGGGATCCAAGACGGCGACAACCAGTAGACTAGAATAGACTCCAAGATAGATTTTATGAGGACTAACTGGCCAGCTCTGCTATAAAGCTTTACACAGTGATATAGATAAAAAATAGTGGTGAGAAGAAGACAAAATAATATGATTATCACAATTTCCAGACTGTAAAACAGAACAATCATAAGTGTGAAAACCTTCTGAACTACGTTTCAAAGATTCAAGGCAATATACTTAAGCTTACACAAGATGCTGATGATTTATTGATTAGAGGGGATTAGCTAAACAGACAGTTCATTAATCCATTCTCTTAATAGATGATCACTTTAGGAGCTTATAGGAATAAATTGAGACACAATTATTCCTACCTAGATATCTCTATAAGTCATAAGCATATGAAGAAAAACATAGTGATTGATAATCGGAAAAACTTACAGGATAACACAAATTGTGTAAAACCAAATTCAGAATCCTCTGCTTTGTATTAAGGTTCCAGAAAGACTGAGTACATCAAGTGTCTACAAAAGCTTCCTTCAAAGGTGGCTTCCAGGTTCAAAGTAGAATAAACAGTCACAACTTAACAAGCAATGAACTATGAACCTTGAACTTCGAACCATTAATAACTTGAGAAGAGAGTTATTTATACAATAATGAAACTTACGAAAATATCCTAAAACTGATTAAGATTTATTCTAGGAAAGGAAAGATCTTCATACGAGAAGATAGGGTAGCTGTTGCACTGCTTCTTGCTGTCCTTTTTATTCAGGTTGTGTTGGCTTTGTTGTTTGATATTTTGCCCCTTTAAGCTGCTTTATTGTTTGTATCCTTTGTGCTGGCTAATTCCTTCATTTGATCTTTCTATTGATACTCTTTAAACTCTGTAAATATCCTTTGACCCTGCTGAGTAACCTTTACTATGTATTTAAGGTTTTTATTGTGTTTTTCAACAGTAAATCCTTTGTATTTGTCTTCAAACTGTACGCAGGCTTTTTCCTTTGTAAGCCTGGAACATAAGTTTTTACCTGCAAAACACAGAAATTATTAAGAAAACTGGCGATAGAGGAGGACATCAATGGCTTTATTGAGCTCAGGGGGATATTGGATGTTGTCCAGGGCGTATCGGAAGGTAAAACAATGTCTTTATTGGTCGCAGAGGCTTATGGAGGGTTTATTGTGAAAACAGGCAAAACAAAGGAAAATGGTGATTTTTTCGTTTAAACAGAGAAACGGTTTTCTTTTTGAAATATGGGGCAAAATGAACAATGGTCATTTTGTCGTTATGCGAGAGGTGGTTTTGGTTTCCATCGCACTGCTTTATGGGGCACGGGCAGTGTTGGGAGGGCTCACCCAAAACAATCTGAGCTTGACACATAGCAAAGGGAGGTTGGTGGAATACTGCTTTTCGGGCGGGTAATGCTCGTACAGAGAGCCAACCTGAAATTGTTGAGGGTCGATAGATTTGAATGGATTTGATCGAACGATGGTGAAGCGAAAGAGCAGCATGGAGGGAAGAGGAAAGAGCAATGGAGGGGCCCAATAGTTAATCATGGCGGTATGGGCTTTATTATGGTTAAAAACCCAGATTAGTGGTGTTTTATGTTTAAACCATAAAAACATTTTAACAAAGAAATCCTTCGCAAAACAGATATGGCAGACTTGAAATAATATGAATGCGGGCGGATAAATGATATTGGATCCGGGTTCATATCGCATATTGCAATCACAGTTTAGCAGAGGAAGGCCCATCACAAAGGAATGCGATAGGGGCCGGACACGACGTGGAAATAAAACATGGTTAATACTGCGATCAGGTCCGGGTTCCCATTGCAATCGAAGATCGCAATGGTGGAGGGTTATTTCTTTAGCTGGGACTTGCGAAGGGGGCGGATGCGAAATGGCAATGAATTCTGATATATATTTGCATTGGGTCCGGGTCCATCGCAATCGCATATCGCAATCGGAGGAGAGCGCATTCATATGAAAGGCTTGCGATGCAATATTTTATGAAAATACATAGTTTTATAATAAAACTAAAGGTTTCGAGTTATTTAATGAAGGGAGTTAATATATACGGGAAAAGGGACTTTTAAGGGTTTAATACTATAGGTTAGTGTTAATATGAAAATATGAGCGGAAAAGGGAAATACACTAAGTATAATGCTTTTCATGAGTTATTTGTTTTTCGCATATATATATATATATATATATATATATATATATACTTAGGGTAAACATATTTTTGTGGGTTTTTTAGGTAAAAGGGGATTTAACATAGGATTTTCACTTTTCCTAGGCAAAAAGGGTTTTGACCTTAGGAAAATGGGTTTTTTGTGGAAAATGAATGAATATGAACTGTATGAAGGTAGGAAGGGGAAATTAGTAAATATATGGATGAATGGGAATGAATGGGAAGTTAATTAATTTATCTTGTAGACCTTCATTTGCTTTTTGTAATTGCTACATGGACATAGAAACATGATAAATGTACATTTTGTCCAATCCATAATCAAACTTCTGCAACCTTTCTTCTACTTACCCTTTGCTTATCCTATCATTTTTTTCTTCACTTAATGGGTGCATTTAAACTAGCAAACCCTTTTCCTTTCTTTTTATTTTGAAAAACAAACTATCTAATTCTAACCTTATAACCTCCAAGGGCTCAGATTACACTGATGAGCACCTTATTATTCTCTACCTAACTACTGATCTGCCAAGATTAAATAGTTTGACCAGATTTTTATTCTCTAACTATAACATCAATTTAAAGCATGAAGTAGTCAAGATTAAACTGTTTGACAGTCATGGGTTGTGGCATTATATGACAAGCTGCACACAACCATTATTTTGCAGAAAAAATAGTAGTGGGATTTAGACTTGCTCACTTTCAGAGTTTACTTGTTTTCTTTTCTTTCTAACCTAACATTTTATTTTTATTTTTTAGGACATCTAACCTAACATTTTCTTTAATATGGACATCATCGTCAAGATTTTTTCACTAACATTTTATTCACTATTGTTATGCCCATATCCTAACTTAGCATTTTTTCAAAATATTTTTTATTTTTTTAAACTATTTTATTCTACTTTATCAGAACCAAAAAATGCTACAACAGGGCCAATGTGTGAGAGGGGGGTCAATTGTGAGAGTTAATCTCAACCACACATCTTGAGATTTGGAGATTAAAACTCATCCCTTGAATCGTAGGTTTAGAGATTCAATCTTTTCTAAGAGACAAAAGGGAAAAGGGAGAGCTCATTCTTCATTACACACTCATGAGATTATTGAGAGGAGAAGAGGAGAGAAGCTTGAGAAAGGAGGCAGGGTTTTGTGTAGAAGAAAATCGAACAACAAGAGAACTTCAGTTCAGCTGAGATCTGAATCTCTAGAGGCAGAGTTGAAGCATCAAGGAGGTTCAAATCTTTGTGGTAAGATAGCAGAACCTTCAGCAGCTAGGTCGAATGGCATTCCAAGTCGAGGAAAATGTTCAGGCTCCAAAAATCGTTATCTAACTATTAGCTGAGAAGAGGCCAAGAATTTAGGGCCTAGGCAACGTATTTTTCAGGCCAAAATTTGCGGTGGGTAGGGGCTGAAGAGAGTGCTAACTGCATGCTAGTCTAAGGGTGAATCTCAATGTGTTTTCTGGGTGAGAAAACCTCATACAAATCCCTTCATATATGCTCGATTTAGACTAAGTTTCCTGGGTTCTATCACCGAGAATTTTGGGACACTAACAACACTGAAATCGAGGCAGTTTGGGCAGAATTTGTGGCTCGAACTTCTAGGAGAAATTCAACAGTATTTGGTTCTGAAATTGTTGCAATGTCAGAAAGAATGGGCACTGAATTTGAGGACAAGATATCAGCCTAAGTGAAGGCTGTGAGAAGACTCAAGTTCTGTGATATCTGAATGTACACTTAGCTTTAATAGCAACAAAGAAGGAGGGAAGAGATAAGTTAAACTCATCTAGTATTTTCTTGTTGTAATTTTCCTTTAAGAAGCAAAATAAAATCCTCCTTTTAAGACCGGTTTTCCCCAAGAGGCTATGGGGTTTTTCCAGGGTCACCTTGACCAAAAAAAAGTGTCTCACATGCTTGAATGCTTGCCTAAATTTTGTATTAATTTCAGCTGATAGGAAAAGTGAAAAATAGTAGAAGTACTCTTTGAATGTTTACAATCAATGCATTCTGAAATTTATATCAGCATGACAAAACATGTGGGTTGAGCCAAATAAACACATCCAAACTTGTAAATTGGGCTAAGGGTGCAGATCATTAATTTTTTACACATCTCGGTCTTCGGCCCTTGTAGGTGGCACAACTGGAAAACCCTATTATATCATGGTAAAAGGTGATTCTTCTCTACCCAAAGTTTATGGGACCCAACTTGAAGTTGCCCCAGTGGGATCCTGAGTGAGTGCATCCAGTGCTCACGAGTATAAGGGGGGCAGATGACAAGGCCATCCTGCAGCTCCAAAACCTACTCTAGGTAGAAGGACATCTTTGAGCCAAGGCTCATCGAAAGGATGTCCAAGTGACCTCATATCCTAATGTGACAACTCCGCAATGGTCATGAGAGTATTGGTTGGCCTCCCAAAGGAGGGGGCTGAGGGAAGATCTAAAATCTCATTACTCTACTATTTGAAATACCCTGGAAATTAGCTCGTCGCTTGTTGCTTCGATTAGCAGGATCAACCTAAAAGTATGATGTGATTGTCCAAATCGTCCTCAAGTGAGGCAGGGTTTGTGGGAACTGATATTTGTGTCTAAATATTTCCCTAATGAAGAGGGCTAGGCATCTCTAGTCAGGATACTGAGAGAAGGTAGATAGGGATCCTCTTGGCTCTCTATATAAGAAATGATATTGTCTTCTAATCACACAGTATTTGGGGAAAGAAAAAATGAGATGCATTCTGTGTTCGACTCCTGTAGGTGGCACAACTAGCAAACCCTATTAGATGGTGGTATATCAGGTTTATCTCCACACAAAGTCGATGGGATCCAACTTGAAGTTGCCCCAATGGGATCTTGAGTGATTGCATCCGGTGCTCACGAGTATAAGGGGGAAGATGATGAGGCTATATTGCAGCGCACAAAACTGCTTTAGGTAGAAGGACATCTTTGAGCCAAGGCTCATCGTAAGGATGTCCAAGTGACCTAAACGTATAATTTGTAGATATCCTCTTTGATGGCCTGATTTTGTATCTAGCGAGTTGGTAAGAGACGTGTTGGTTCGTAAAGGGAGAAATGAGATGTTTTGAACCTGTGCTTGGAAGCATTGTCGCTTGATGAGGGTTAGGGAGCTGTAACCTATGCTAAGCCAAGATTGGAGTGCTTGTCGCATACCAAATCTGAGCCCTATGAATTGTACCCCCAAATAGGTGTAAGATGTGGTGATCTCAATCTATGTCCCATGGTTGTAGAAGTGTATGTTTGCAATAGAGTTCTTTGAGGCATTGAATATCAGAACCTTGGTTTTACCTAGGTTGACCTTCAACTCTCAATGGTCACAAAAACTAGCCAATGCGTCAATTTGTCTATGTAATCCCTCAGGAGTAGAGGCCAACAAGACCAAGTCATCAATGAAGAGGAGCAAGGAGATTATAACATGGTGTGGTAAGTAGCCATCACCCTCCTATATGTGCTTATGGAAGAAAGACTCAAGCTCATTAATATAAATCCCAAAGAGAGTTAGAGAGAGGGGACACCCCTGCTTCACCCCAATGGTACTCTGAATGAAGTCTAGAAGGTTGTGGGCCATCTTGAAGCACCCCGGTCCCCAACACTAACTCAAAGTCTTATGACAACAGTTAAGAGGGTCTCTGATATGCTAATATCACGGTGTCTCTAGCATAATGCCTCCCTCGGAATCATGTCAAAAGCTTTCCGGAAATCTACAAAGCAACTGTAAACCCGTGAAGAGCGATGATGGGCCTCCTCAATGATGGCTCTGAGGATGAAGACATTATCAATTGTTGGGTAGTCTGGGCGGAAGCCTGCTTGTCCTCTATCTCTGAGATGTGGATTCTCCAATTCCTTGTAAAGCCACTGGTGGTGATTGTGGTATAAAGTTTGGAGAATGTGCAGCTCATCATGATAGTCCTGTAGTTATTTGGATCAGGACTGCTCCCATATTTTTGGATCAGATTGATGATAGATCGGATGGAAGATGAACTGCCCCTACACAAAAGCTGGCTGTTGTCTCTGAACAATCTTTCTGGCAACATTATGAACCCGAAGAGCTACTGCCTTGGCCAGAAATTTGTAGGTCACTCCAAGCAAAGTGATAAGTCTTCACCCCATATGGAGTGTCTTGCAGCATACTTGGGAATTGGAGTAATAAGACCCTGATTCAAGCACTCAGTGAATTGTGCCCATACTTTTTATCTTTATGGATTTAAACAATAAGAATTCCATATAGCACACAACTAAACAGTTACTGGTCCTTCCAAAAGCTAATGTAAGCATTATCTAACTATCCAGGTTTCTTTTTTTTGAAAATAACATATTCTTAAAGAATTTCTTATTTACCAGGAATCTAATAAAGTATGGTCTCCTAAAATAATATTAAGAGCGAGCGTTATGAATATGTATTTACAAGGCACATCAATTTGAAGAAAGGAAAGAACTTTTGGCTAAAACTTAGGAGCAAATTATATTCTGTAGTATACAAATTTGATTGAAGAGTTTTTTTTATTTTTTATTTCTTTTTAATGAACATGCTTCCTTTTATCGTGACTGAGGCTAACACGCCCAAAGATTTAGCAGTACAGCATATCTACTAGCACGATTCAATTTGGTTGCTCTTCAGCTAACTTGCTAAGAAGCCATGAGTGGGGTGTGTCTGTTCTGTTAATGTAATCCAGGACTTGCACCTGGTATGCACCAAAAGCTGTTGCATGTGCTGGTGTGCATCCACAAGTGTGAGCACAAGCAGTAGCATGTCAGTGGCAGGACTTGCACCCTGGTGGGGACCATATTAGCTGCCTGGTTTCATTGACCAAACAGGATGCAATTGACAAGACTGTAGAGTTAATATTTGTGCAGAATAGGTATGCCTTTTCAATGAATTTCAGAGTAGTTGAGGAATTGATTCTTGTCTTGTGTGATGTAACTTGGCTGCACTGTTGGTGTCATCATTATAGGATTTAGATCTAGGTTGAGTGCTTATTTCATTCACTACTGGAAATTTGAACAAAGACAAAATTTAGCAATATTTACTGCTCTTTTGCTGTAAGATTAAAGTCAGTTTGGAAAATTATCAGCATTAATTATCTGTTAGAGTGCAGTGGGAATTGGAATGGTTAATTACATTTCTAAAGAATGGCTGTCCTTGGAAATGGATTTGTCTATTTTGTTTAATCTTTTCTCTTGTATGTTGCATGTGATATTTCTAGTCAGGCTGTTAATACATTAGCAGTAGTTGTAGCCACTGTTGATAATATCGGCGATATTCGAAAATATCGTGATATTTTCGGCAAAACAATATATCGCCGAGAAAATATCGCGATATTTTCAAATAGATATTCGAAAATATCGTGATATTTTCGGCAAAACGATATATCGCCGAGAAAATATCGCGATATTTTCTATTTGAAAATATCGCGATATTTTCAAAATATCGGAAAGTATCGGCAAAATATCGCGATATTTTGAAAATATCGGCAAAATATCGGCTATATTTAAAAATTTGAAAAAATTGTTTTTTATGCTTGCCGATATTTGCCGATATTTTGCCGATATTTTCGCCGATATTGCCGATAAGATATTTTCTGGACCCTTGCCGATATTTTCCCGATACCGATATTATCAACACTGGTTGTAGCTTTTGCATAGAAAATGTTTATTGATGCTCTTGCATTCCTCCCTGGGTTACTTTGACTAATGTAGTTGTTATAACTGTATGTTGTTTATTCCTTAATGCCATTTTGTATCTAATGTGCAACTACTATATTCAAGCGTCATTATGAAACACAATGATATAATTTCTCCGCTTTAGGCCTTCATTTATGATTTCATTGCCTGGTCACAAATGTTTGCATTGTTGGCTCAGAATTCTACAATGCTTTGATTTCTGGTTTATGGCATACTTGTGCATTCCTTTCTATGATGCAAAGTAGATACAAATGATCTTTCCTTTCTTGCAGTGGAATGAAAATATTTGAACCAAAATGGTTGGCTTCTTTTACCATTTTCTTATAGGTGGAGCTGGGGCAGATGACATGTTGCTCTTTCTTAATGAAACAAGGACTTCATCAAGATAATTTATGGAAATTTGAATGTGCATGTGGCCTGTCATTGGTGGCAAGCAAAGCTGCAATTGGTGAATGTCTCGAAGCTGAGTTCCTCAAGTATGGTGTGGAGTCAGGACTCTTTCGCCTTTTCTATTGTTGATGTTTTCAATGATTTAGTTTGCTCAGGTCTTTCATCATCTTGTTCACAGTGTATTATTTATCTTATTTACCAGTTATTGACAACACTAATCCAAACAATTATAGGACTATTATGATTTGGCACACTTTTGTCAAGCTCTATTGTTAAAATTGGCAACTAGGGCCAAATTCCATTTTGGACAACTCCTTTGGGGAAGAAAATTGCAGCATTGAATTCCTCTCTTCGAGAGGACCAAAATCGATATAAAGATTGTCAAATTTGGACAAGGAGAAACGGGTTTTTGAATTTATGCAAAATTTCGGGGTCGGCCTCTCCTTTATGTCGGCTCAATAAACCCAAAGGTCTCGTCTCTTCAACCTCACTGATTGTATAAATAGAGGTGCCTCCACCCTCATTTCAGCACATCCATTTTCTCTCTATTCTCTCTGAAATGGCCGCAGAAGAGGATGATTTCCAGTGAAGGTATCAGGAGCTAGTTTGGGATTTGGCACACTTTTGTCAAGCTCTATTGTTAAAATTGGCAACTAGGGCCAAATTCCATTTTGGACAACTCCTTTGGGGAAGAAAATTGCAGCATTGAATTCCTCTCTTCGAGAGGACCAAAATCGATATAAAGATTGTCAAATTTGGACAAGGAGAAACGGGTTTTTGAATTTATGCAAAATTTCGGGGTCGGCCTCTCCTTTATGTCGGCTCAATAAACCCAAAGGTCTCGTCTCTTCAACCTCACTGATTGTATAAATAGAGGTGCCTCCACCCTCATTTCAGCACATCCATTTTCTCTCTATTCTCTCTGAAATGGCCGCAGAAGAGGATGATTTCCAGTGAAGGTATCAGGAGCTAGTTTGGGATTTGTTTGGTCTTCTTCATGAGATGAGTTCTTCAGGAAGGAGGCCGAGGTTTCTTAGAGGAAGTCTAGTCTTATGCAATATGTGTTTAGGGGCTATTCTGGACTACGTCTTTTCTCTGGCAGGCTGCAGTCCCTCTATGAATATTACAGGGGTTCAACATATGTTACATGATGGATATGATGCCTATGTTTTAGCCCAGCGTGGACTGCACCTACAGCAAGGAGGAGCGAAGTACTTTGAGGGTGATTTCACAGGGTTGCTGCTGTAAGTTAGGGCTGATATTTGCCCTAACCAGAACTGTATGTCTGCCTAGATTCAACCTGTTTTGGGTGTCTTATCTTCAGTGCAAGAGGCCGCATTGATTGATCCTGGATCAAGTCAAGTTTGTAGCTGCCTTGACCATCATTGATCTCTGGTTAGGGCTGAAGACTGAATACTGAATTTGATTGGGCTATCTCCTCTATGTTTGGAGTCTGGACAGTGTTAATCTGGGCTATCTTCTCAGTATCTGGACAGTAGTATTGGCAAGTCTACTTTGACTATGATTGTACTCTCTCTCTCTTTCTCTGAACTTTTGATATTTATAATAAAGAAGATCGATTAAGGGTTTTCCCCGTCTTGGGGTTTTTCCCTGGCTTGAGCCAATATGCATGTTCTCTTGTCTTGGCCTGTCTTCTGCATTTATTGTCTACGTTCTTTCTTCAGTTACTATCAATGTGATTATGGATTATGTGATTGCTAATGGATCTAAATTAGAATTGTAAATGGGCTAATATAAAACATTGAAGTAATTGTTCAAAGCAAAGAACGCATCATCGAAATTTAACATGGTATCAGAGCTCAGGTGAGGGCAAGCCCAAGGAAGAGAAAGCAATCACAAAATTTGTGGACAAATCTCCATAAATGCTCAGCTGTATTAATGCCAAACTGAGGATCTGCGTTCTAAGTAAGAGTACCCTTCAAAGTTGAGATCTTTATTAAGGTCTATAAGTGACCATGAGGAGCAGTATTGCAAGCATTCAACGCATATCATAAGACTCTTAGCTCTCTTGGCCCCAAGGAATCCCTGAAGATCTAAGGAGAGACAGAATTGAAAGGGGTTTCTTGTTATGGTTATGCTAAGGGTTTCATTGTTGGCTGAATCTCTGCGGGACCAGTGAAGGAAGCAAGAAAGACTGAATTTATTCAAGGATCAAGGAATTTGTTTTATGGTTGCTGGCATCCCTGAACTTTCGGCCTATGTTATGAACCTAATCTAAGGCTCGGATCCATTACAGATACCTGTAGCCCTTGATTTGATAAGAATGATGATATGAAGGTTGGTTAAATTCAGTTTCTGAAATATCTTTACACCAGGACGAGGTCATTACAGACGTGGGCAAAAAAAATAATTCTGAAGCAAGTTGTGAGGAACGAAACAGATGCTATTTGCTTGGCTTGATATTGACCCGGGAACTTACTTTAATAGCAAAGTGCAGATTACTTAAGGTTTCCTTGACAGCATACATGCATATAAGGTATGTCATGATCAAAATCTGAATCTACATATCTGAAGCATATGCAAGCTACTTCTGAAGCGTAAATTGTCTTGAAGGAAGACACTGGTTCTTATAGTCACTGATTTATGATGTGCTATATTGCTCACTGTTCTGAAATATCAATGGCGCAATCCTGTGCGAGAAGACTAGGGACAGAGGTTTGTTTAAAGTCATATGTCACATCAAGGACTTCATTATTAATTAAGGTATGATATGTTGAAATCTCCCTTGCATAAATATTGTGACAACTTTTGGACATCTGATATCTGAATATCTGAAATATATCATTAGCTCCCTATCGTTGAAATATCTTTGTGACTCAAATCCAAAGGAAGTAGGGTTTTATGTTCTGTTTCAAGATTGGTAAGATTGACTATGTATTCCAGACTATAGCAGTGGGCGTCATAAGACATTGACATCTAAAGGCAGGAGGGATCAAAGCATGAAAATCGAGGTACCTTGAAGAAAGTACATACCAGGTCTTATACCTCGGCAAGTACAATGAAAAAAAAAGGATATTGTGGGGACCCTGATTAGGTCATTGAGCTCTTTAATGCGTTGAGCCTAAAAGACTGTGATGAATATGAAATATGGAAGATCCCTCCTCATCATGGATGGGATAACTTAATGCTTTGGTCTCAGTCATCTAGCAAAGGAAGACAATGCAGCTGTTTTAGGGACAATATCATAGTGCCCTGCGAAAGGTCTTTCACATAAGAAGCTCATGAAGCAGGGCTTCAGAGGGAGCCATAAAATCCCTGACATTATGACCCAATGATCTGATATTTGTTGATAAAGACAGTCTTGGCAGATGATGGTGATGATTGATCTTAAGAAAAGGGACAGGTTTCAGGTGGATTGGTGATAATGTTTTTTTTGACATAACCACCTTCCTTATATTCAGAGGGAGTCATCTTTTTATTATTTGAGCACTACTCCCTGGACCGGTGAGATAGAGGCTGCTGATCTGCATATGCATATCATGGGGGATCTCTAGTATCAGCGATGTGCCTTGCTCTGAATAAATCTGGATGGCTGTTTATTATTTTTATAGTTCTATGGTCTGAAGTACATTGCTGTAAATTGCTGATCTGACCATATGGTGAATAGAAAGAGCACATCAAAGGTGCTATATCTCTTGGAATCCACCTTACCTTGTAAATAAATCAAAGACTGAACTCTGCTGCTCTAGGAGCACCATTTAGGCTGAATGAATAAAGCAGCTAGCATGTTTTATTACAGAGACATTTGAGAAAGCTCTTCTGTGAGTTATTTGAACATGTGTTGGAAACCATCGCTGGAAATCAGATACCACTTTATTTGGGATATGGCTCAGTGGGGAACAATCTAGCTTCACCATTGCAGGATGGATGTGCAGGTTATCAACATCTTCTCAAAACCCCATGATAAGGACAAGTTTAACTTCCTTCAGAGAGAGGTTGGGAGTCTTGTAAAGACCCTACTATGAGGGTCTCGGTTGAACATTGAGCTCTGGGAGCTCTTGGGGGCTTGTGGTACTTCTTTGAGCTATGAGCGACCATAGGATGAGTGGTTCACCTTCTCCTATAGGTGCGCTATGTACAGAGTGAGTGGTTCACCTTCCCCTGTGATATACCATGGTAGTTGACAATGGACATGTCTATGGGATGAGTGGTTCACTTTCCCCTACGATTGCAGACACGTGTGTAGGGTGAGTGATTCACCTTCCCCAACTGTTGATGACATATGCATAAGATGAGTGGTTCACTTTCTCCTATGGCATATTGTTAAATTGGCAACTAGGACCAAACTCCATGCGGGTTGGCTTATTTATGGCAGCTGATATTTTTATTGGATCCCTCTCGTCGAGAGGTGTAGGATTGATCCAAAGATCATCCGATTCTGATAAGTATTTATGGAGATATGAATTTATTTTGTTTATATAATTATTATCAAGCCGACCAGCTCTTATGTAGGCTCTAGAAGCCCAACCGACGTGTCTATTCATCATCCTCATTTTGGTATAAATAGATGAGGATTTGATGTCATTTGACACACATCTTCATGAGTAGTCTCCTCCTCTCCACGTCTTTGGGTTTTGGTGAAGGAGAGACACAATGAAGATACGCTGACCTAAAGATGATGCCCTAACCACAGTGATGCTGCAGGCTTATGAGGAAGATCTACGCAGCAAACAGAGACCTTATACACTGTTCATGGTGAGACCTTATACGTTGATCATGGAGACCTTATACGCAGTTCTTGAAGACTCTTATACGCAGGTCATATCATTGTTAAGAAGAGGCCTAATCCCCAGAAAAGGAACTCGAACTTCTTACCTTAGATTGGGCTGCAGGCAGAGGACACTTCAGTGTGGGAAAGAGGCAGCGTAGGAGCCTTTTGGAGCTGTATTGAAGTTTGTTCACACTTGCTGTGAGGCCAAGTTAGGTAAGGAGAAGAGCAACTCTATTGTGGCATGTTGAAAGGGCAAGAGAACTTTGTTTGGGCAGAGTGTAAGTTACAGGTAGGCTGTGTGGTAGGCCGCAGGCCATACCACCACAGCAAAGCACTTACGTGGGTCTGTTTTGGGGCTGTATTGTGCCCTAATCTCCAGCGTAGAAGCAGAGGGATCACGCTAAGGTGGGCCGCAGGGATTGAGGACTGTTCATGGATTATTTGAGGGCTGTTGCAGTGTGCTGAAGTGCCCTAACCAGGAACAGTCAAGGGCAGCGTGGGACAACAGATTTGGAGGCAAGGTTGTTGTGTATTGGGTCAATGTGTTGGCCAGTTCTGAATCAGATTATCGAGCAGCCTGTGGAAGCCATGATTTGTTGACTTGTGGTATAAAAGATGATCTCACAAACTTGATCTCGATGACACTAATATGAATGTGCATCATGATGATCTCAGCGGAAGGAATGATGAAGATGCAGCATGATGGGCATGTTAAGCATGATGATGAATAGGGCTGCATGATGATGGAAGATGCAGCATAATGGGCAGCATGATGATGAGAGCAGATGAGAGCAGCTGAGTCATCAAGGTTCAACACTGTGACAGTACAGCATGGTGTCACACGGTTATGTGCAGCAAATAGACGAAAGGCAGCACTATGATAGGTGAAGGAGTCACCTTGAGAATCAGTTGAAGCAGAATGTCTTCAACTGATCTCATCATGATAGGAAATGATCTATGCTAAATAAGTCAAAGTATTGACTTATGTTGTAATTGTACTGTCTCTCTCTCTCTCATTCTCTATTGAACATTGAAGATAAAAGAAGATTTGATCAAAAGGGTTTCCCCACACATTGTGGGGTTTGTCCTTGGCTTGCGCCATA
The DNA here is from genome assembly GCA_000404065.3 of Pinus taeda. NCBI lineage: Eukaryota > Viridiplantae > Streptophyta > Pinopsida > Pinales > Pinaceae > Pinus > Pinus taeda. Next base: position 235,828 of record APFE031559595.1, read on the forward strand.
TCTTGTGTCCTCTTGCGTTGGCTTGTCTTCTGCGATTTATATTTATTTTCTATCTGCAGTTTATCGTAATGCTGATGTGATTGCTAACTATGAAAATTTAAATAAATTGCTCTAGCATAGAACATACCTAAACTTAACATGGTATCAGAGATAAGGTGAAGAGAATGCCCAAGCAGGAGTGAAAGAGCAATCACCAAAGGCAGTTGGGACAAGATAGAAGGATCAATGGGTTCCTCATAATTCACCTAGGGTGAAGTCAAATCAGAGAATGTTATCAGAATGGCGCAGCAGAAGTTTCTGATGGCCCATCTAATGATCCCTTCATTGGGAAGTTCGGATCTAAGGGTGGAAGGAAAGGCAGATGCCTTGTTGAAATAAGTCCGACTGTTATGCGAAGGAGTGTCCGAATGGCAGGGACACATCTCTTGATGAAGATAACAATCATTCCTGGGACATCTTTAACGATTAAAGGAATGACTGGTAATGCAGGTCATCAAGGAAATGGTCGACTCTTCCACGAAAGCAAGAAACCCTAAAATCTCTTCTATGTACCTGATCGTAAGAAGAACCTGGTGTCCATCTGAATGGAAGTCGAAGGTTACAAAGGTACGTGTTTGAAAATAGATATTTTAAAGATACTTTTGAGTTCAGGGTTGTATCAAGTTGCAGGAAGTCCATTGGGGACCATGTCCATTGACTCAGCACCGGAGGTCTGTGAGTCAGATGGTGACTCGAATGCTTGAATTCAAAAAAGGAGCATGAAGGTACATGTCTAAAATGTACCGAAGGAAAACATTATAAGGGAATCATTCCCCTCATGCAGCAGGTCCACAGGCTTGGAACAACCCGAGGAGTTTGAGACTCATGATCGGGAATCTCATGTATACAGGTGGAAGAAAGCCCTCTATGGCCTGAAGCAAATCACCTCGGGCGTAGTATGAGAGGATTGATAGCTGTCTAATGCAGCTGAGATTCACTAGGAGTGAAACCGATCCAAACCTTTACTCGAAGGTTGAGGATGATAGACCTCTCGTACCGGCACCTATGTCTGACAAGTGCGAACCCTCTCATTTATGGGAGACAGAGGGAGTTGGATTCTGAATGTGGAAAGATAAGCTGCAAGCCTGTGACTACCTCAAGGATCTTAACTTTCAAGAAGTTAAATGGTAGTGATTTCGGACCTGATTTGGGAAATGCCTCTGAGTTTCATAAACTCATTCGCGTTGATGTTCTTGGAGAACCTCCGTCCGGACATATGTGTTGCAGTTAGCATGGTGAGCTCATATTTGGTTGAGCCTCACTAGATTGGTGCCGAGAATCTTCTGAGATATCTTCAGGGCACAATCTCTCATGGATTGAGATACACTGCCGGAAAGATGAAATTGCATTATTATTCGAATGTTGAATGGGCAGGCAGTGTGGAGGATCACTAGAGCACTTTTAAGTGCTCTTTCTCTTTGGAATCTGCCTCGATACCCTGGATGAGCAGGAAGCAAAAGTCGGTGACTTTGAGCACCACCAAGGCTAAATACATTGCTGATAGTATGGCCTTCTATGAGGCAGTCTGGTTGTTGAAGCTCTTCAGTGAGCTGTTTGTACACATGATGAATACCACTGTGATTCTCTGTGACAACCAGAGATGGGATTCGATTATTGAGGAATACCGTATTTGACAATGCTCCAGCCGATGACATCATCTGGGATATGGTAAATTGATGATCAAGGAGGCTCCATCGAACTGTGATGATGTATAGGACAGAGCCCCGAGGAAAGATCAAATTTGTGATTTTCCTGGACGACTTGGAGTCATCGAGAGACCTTTGAAGAAGTGTCCTACATGTTGCATACATTGAGCTCTGGGAGCTCTGGGGGGCTTGCAGTTCTACTGGAGCAACATACGACCACAGGGTGACTCACCCTCCCCTGGTGGTGCGCACTGGAACAAGATGATTTGCTCTCTTGTGGGACAAGATGATTCGCTCTCTTGTGGAACAGATGATTCATTCTCCTGTGTAGCAGGATGATTAGTTCTCCTGTGAGGCCTGGATTGATGTGTTCTCCATGGCGGTTGTAGCAGGATTGATGTGTTCTCCTGTGAGGCCTGGATTGA
>APFE031559595.1:238681-299915 GCA_000404065.3 Pinus taeda
CAGTGAGAGTCGTACATACTATGATGCTGACTTCGGGTCGGTTGAGACTGGTCTGGGACCAGTAGTACACTCTCTGAGCCTGCGGTACTAGTCTGGGACCAGTGAGAGTCGTACATAATATGATGCTGACTTCGGGTCGGTTGAGACTGGTCTGGGACCAGTAGTACACTCTCTCAGCCTGCAGTACTGGTCTGGGACCAGTGAGAGTCGTACATACTATGGCGCTGACTTCGGGTTGGTTGAGACTAGTCTGGGACTAGTGGTACGCACTCTGAGACTGACTTCGGGTCAGTGGAGAATGGTATGAGACATTCTCGATCAATTCTTCTTCCCCATAGTTCAACAGAGCTGAGTTGAGCAGAGCAGAGCCAGCAGAGCTGAGCAGAGCAGAGTTAGCAGAGCCAACAGAGCTGAGCAGAGCAGAGCTAGTGGAGCCAGCAGCGCTGAGCAGAGCTGAGCTAAGTAGAGCAGAGCCAGCAGAGCTGAGCAGAGTTGGGCAGAGCAGTGCAGGGCACTGATGGCGGAGATAGTACAGTCGGACTTATGGATCAGCGGATGGAGTTCTCCCTAGTTGAGAGGGAGTGTTAAATTGGCAACTAGGACCAAACTCCATGCGGGTTGGCTTATTTATGGCAGCTGATATTTTTATTGGATCCCTCTCGTCGAGAGGTGTAGGATTGATCCAAAGATCATCCAATTCTGATAAGTATTTATGGAGATATGAATTTATTTTGTTTATATAATTATTATCAAGCCGACCAGCCTTATGTAGGCTCTAGAAGCCAACCGACGTGTCTATTCATCATCCTCATTTTGGTATAAATAAGATGAGGATTTGATGTCATTTGACACACATCTTCATGAGTAGTCTCCTCCTCTCCACGTCTTTGGGTTTTGGTGAAGGAGAGACACAATGAAGATACGCTGACCTAAAGATGATGCCCTAACCATAGTGATGCCGCAGGCTTATGAGGAAGATCTACGCAGCAAACAGAGACCTTATACACTGTTCATGGTGAGACCTTATACGTTGATCATGGAGACCTTATACGCAGTTCTTGAAGACTCTTATACGCAGGTCATATCATTGTTAAGAAGAGGCCTAATCCCCAGAAAAGGAACTCGAACTTCTTACCTTAGATTGGGCTGTAGGCAGAGGACACTTCAGTGTGGGAAAGAGGCAGCGTAGGAGCCTTTTGGAGCTGTATTGAAGTCTGTTCACACTTGCTGTGAGGCCAAGTTAGGTAAGGAGAAGAGCAGGTCTGTTGTGGCATGTTGAAAGGGCAAGAGAACTCTGTTTGGGCAGAGTGTAAGTTACAGGTAGGTTGTGTGGTAGGCCGCAGGCCATACCACCACAGCAAAGCACTTACGTGGGTCTGTTTTGGGGCTGTATTGTGCCCTAATCTCCAGCGTAGAAGCAGAGGGATCACGCTAAGGTGGGCCGCAGGGATTGGGGACTGTTCATGGATTATTTGAGGGCTGTTGCAGTGTGTTGAAGTGCCCTAACCAGGAACAGTCAAGGGCAGCGTGGGACAACAGATTTGGAGGCAAGGTTGTTGTGTATTGGGTCAATGTGTTGACCAATTCTGAATCAGATTATCGAGCAGCCTGTGGAAGCCATGATTTGCTGACTTGTGGTATAAAAAATGATCTCACAAACTTGATCTCGATGACACTAATATGAATGTGCATCATGATGATCTCAGCAGAAGGAATGATGAAGATGCAGCATGATGGGCATGTTAAGCATGATGATGAATAGGGCTGCATGATGATGGAAGATGCAGCATGATGGGCATGTTAAGCATGGTGATGAATAGGGCTGCATGATGATGGAAGATGCAGCATAATGGGCAGCATGATGATGAGAGCAGATGAGAGCAGCTGAGTCATCAAGGTTCAACACTGTGACAGTACAACATGGTGTCACACGGTTATGTGCAGCAAATAGACGAAAGGCAGCACTATGATAGGTGAAGGAGTCACCTTGAGAATCAGTTGAAGCAGAATGTCTTCAACTGATCTCTTCGTTATAGGAGATGATCTATGCTTAGATCTAGATAAGTCAAAGTGTTGACTTCTATTGTAAATGTACTCTGTCTCTCTCTCTCTCTCTGCTGAACTTTGAAGATAAAAGAAGATTTGATCAAAGGGTTTCCCCACACATTGTGGGGTTTGTCCCTGGCTTGCGCCATATCTTGTGTCCTCTTGTCTTGGCTTGTCTTCTGCGTTTTATATTTATGTTCTATCTGCAGTTTATCGTAATGCTGATGTGATTGCTAACTATGAAAATTTAAATAAATTGCTCTAGCATAGAACATACCTAAACTTAACACATATGAGCAAGATGAGTGTTTCATCTTGTCCTGCGGATACCCTAGTGAGAGATGCATTTAGGCATCTTCTTGTGGACATGTCGGTGGGACATGGTTAATCCTTTCCTCACCTGTAGGATGCTTATTCCCTACGATCTGTGGTTGAGATGTCAGTGGGATGTGGTTCATCCTTTCCCCACGTGTAGGATCCTTCCTACTATTGCTAGTTGGCATGCATGTAGGACGTGGTCCATCGTTTCCCTACTCTCAATGATTTGCATGCATTTAGGATGTGGTTCATCCATTCCCTACGATGGCTGTGATGTGTTTTTAGGATGTGGTCCATCCTTTTCCTACGTATGGTTATGACATGTGTTTGTAGGATGTGGTTTTTCCTTTCCCTATGTGTGGTTGTGAGTAGGATGTGATATATTCTTTCCCTGTTGATGTTTTGGCATCATTCTACCCATGTAGTCCGGGACACATGAGAAGTACCTCTCATCTGGGCAATGAGTTGGGAAAAGTGGAAAGGGACCATAGCACTACCAATGGATGCATCGTGTACTGCGGTACTCCCAATGTCTAGGATGAGTGATATTTCTTCAACTTGATCACTTGAGATCAAGTCCAATCGGAATTTCCCCTTTGGTTATGTGGACTGATTTTTGTCAATGGAGAGTTGCAAGGTCTTGTCACTCACTCTCGATTGATTCTTCTTTTATTATTCATATCAATGTTCAGTGGAGTAGAGAAGAGCAGATTAGAGATGAGATACATAAATGATTCATGATGACAGGATGGCATGATGATCAATGGTGATGGATGGGTTGGCAAGTGGAATTCTTCCTAATTGAGAGGGAGTGTTAAAATTGGCAACTAGGGCCAAATTCCACTTTGGACAACTCCTTTGGGGAAGATAATTGCAACATTGAATTCCTCTGTCCGAGAGGACCAAAATCGATATAAAGATCGTCAAATTTGGACAAGGAGAAAATGGTTTTTGAATTAATGCAAAATTTCAGGGTCAACCTCTCCGTTATGTCAGCTCATTAAACCCAAATTTCACATCTCTTCAACCTCGCTAAATTGTATAAATAGAGGTGCCTCCACCTTCATTTCGGCACATCCATTTTCTCTCTATTTTCTCTGAAATGGCTGCAAAAGAGGATGATTTCTAGCAAAGGTATCAAGGGCTAGTGTGGGATTTGTTTGTTCTTCTTCATGAGCCGAGTTCTTCAGGAAGGAGGCTGAGGTTGCTTAGAGGAAGTCTAGTCTTATGCAATATGTGTTTAGGGGCTATTTTGGACCGCTTCTTTTCTCTTGTAGGCCGCAGTACCTCTATGAAAATTACAAGGGTTCAACATATGTTACATGATGGATATGATGCCTATGTTTTAGCCTAGCCTGCACTGCACCTACAACAAGGAGGAATGAAGTACTTTGAGGGTGATTTCACAGGGTTGTTGTTGTAAGTTAGGGTTGATATGTGCCCTAACCAGAACTGTATGTCTGCCTAGATTCAACCTGTTTTGGGTGTCTTATCTTTAGTGCAAGAGGCCGCGTTTATTGATCCTAGATCAAATCAAGTTTGTAGCTGCCTTGACCATCATTGATCTCTGGTTAGGGCTGAAGACTGAAGATTGAATTTGACTGGGCTATCTCCTCTATGTTTGTCTTGATTTTTGGTAGCATTGGAGCCCTAAGTCTAAAATTTTGCAGGGAAGCTTAGGCACATGTATTCCAAAGAACCCAGAAAGCTTTTTGGGAAATTCCGACCATAAACAATTTTATTAAAATAATTAGTTATTTTTAATGGGACCCTAAGTCTAAACTTAGGAAAATAAAATAATTAAAGGGTATTAATATAAACTATGGGTGTAACTTCTAGAAGAAGACGAGGATCAAGTAGAAATGATCTTAGCCATTGATTAGGTTCTAATCTGGGCCGTTGAATGTCAACGAGGAGATTATTTAAGGAGGCTTGAGGGTCACTTGGAAAGACACATAGAGTTTAGAAGTTCGATTTTATGAAGCAGTGCAGCTTCCAGGAAATTTTCGATAGTGAGCTGTTGAAGTGAGGGGCAGGGATAGATGGGTTGGAGTATCTTCTCCAGGACCTAGGATAAGCAACAGAGAGAGGCAGAGAGACACCAGAAGGGTTGATGCTAGGCCAGAGGGGCCCACACAAAGCTTGACGCTGAGCTAGAAGGGCTCACGCAGAGACAACATAGTCTTCCAGAGCAGTAGTCTGAGTTTTGCAGAGGAGCTAACATTTCTGAGTTGGGAAGGTTGGAAACTTCTCTAGAAGGCAAGACGTTTCCCAGTTGTGTTGACGCAGAGCCTTTTGAGGCTGATGTAGGGCCTACATAGGGCTAGCGTCGAGAAAGCCGGGGATAGATGGTTTAGTTGCCGAAACAAACGAGATCTGCCAGGTTATTGTCTCTGTAACTGGATTGCTGGAAGGGCATCTAGAATTGTATTTAGAAACTACTGCTTAATAATATAAAACCCTCAGACCTGTTGCATCGGTTATCCCGCATTGGGTTTTTCAGGGACATTTGTCCAAAAAACACTGTGTCACTTTTGGGTATCTTTCTCTATTGTTTTGTTCTTGTTTTGGAAAAATTAATTAATTAAGTGAAGGTTGCAGTTGTATTATCTTGGATATTTGCTGTAGGAAGTAGTAAATATTTTGTTTCAGTAATCAACAGATAGGAGAAGTTTAATCAGTTGCTATAGTAGTTGATTCAGGTGGGATTCTCGAATTTTTACATGATATCAGAGTGTTGCAGGTGAAGCAAGAAGAACATTGCCAAAGAACCCAACACTGAGCAGAAGTGGGAGATCGAAAAAGCTGCAAGAGGCAGTAGTTCGAAACCCCAGAGGGTTTGCACAGTCCTAGCCAGAGGGCTGATTTTCGAGGCAGTCTCTCTCTATGAGTGAGTTGACAGAGAGGAAGGAATCCCAGTTCGAAAGTTTGCTGGGGCAGAGGGAGCAGCGCTGAAGTCTCACTGTGAGGAGACGCTGGTGGGACACAATCTTTTCTGCAGGCCATTTTGATGGACAGAAAGACGTCAGAAGAGAAGGAAGAAGCACGATTGAGGGAATTTCTTCTGTAGTAAGACTTCCCGACAAGAAGTCCTTTTTCTTATTGATTGAGCAACAACAGTAAGAACCATAGGAGATTTTCGACATTTGTGGTAGAGATGGCAACTAGTGGATTGAGGGATCAGGATAGGTTGGACGGAGCATCCAACTATGTCATCTAGAAGGCTAGAATGTCACTCCTTCTAGATTAGCATGCCCTCTAGACATATGTCAACAACACGGTGGCTGTGCCTACAAATGCAGATCTGTTGAAGAAGTACCGAGATGGGATGACGTAGGCGAAAAGAATGATCCTCGACAGAGTGAAGGATCATGTGGTTTGTCACATCACTGGCAAAGGAACTGCTAAGGAGACGTGGGATGCATTGTCTATGTTGTGTTAGGGATCTTCCGAGCAACTGAAGATGTACTTGGAGCAGAAGCTGAGATTTGCTCAAATGTAGAAGGGAGAGCGTGTGGATCCATTCCTCATGAAGCTTCAGGAGACCTGTGATGAGTTTACAGCTGTGGGGTCTACACCTCAAGACTTAGAGTTGGTTAGACGAGCCCTCAATTCTGTCTCAGATGAGTGGCAAGTCTTTATCCAGAGTATCCTTCACAGAGTGACATTGCCGAATTGGGATGAGATGTAGGCAACTCTCAAACAAGAGGAGCTAAGGAGAGACTTGGTCAAGTGCAAGCTTAACGGAAGTAGCAACAGTGGGTTGAAGCCCAAGGAGGAGGAGGATAATGCAACCCTCACATCAAAGGGGCAGCAGGAGCAACGTAGACGTAAGAAGGACCTCTCGAAGATAAAGTGCTTCAGGTGTGGTGAGATGGGTCACTACGCTATTGAGTGTCCTCTCAGGAAGAAGGACAAGGATGAGAAGCACGATCCGAATGTTGCGCCCTCGAAGATCAAGGAGGAGGAGTTTGCCATGACAGCCGAGATACCTCCAAGAGGGAGTTGGGCTGATTTGGTGCTGTAGTTCGAAAGCAATGTTGTTAAAAGCGCGAGCGGGATTAAATCGGCGCGGGGAACGAATCGGAAAAAATCAGAAAAATCGGGAAAAAATCGTTTGGTACAAAAATATTCATTTTTTTTTCAAATTTTCATTATAAATCGCGTTGCCCCGCTAGCCTGAGCTTTTTTTCCCAAAAAAGCGCTCTTTTTCGAAAAAGCACGTTTTTTTCCCAAAAAAGTGGCAAAAAAAATTTAGCTCGCTTTTTTTCTTATAAAAAGCGAGATTAAATCGGGCTAGGGAAAAACTCGCGATTTTTTGAAAAAAGCGCGATTTAATCGCGCTTTTAACAACACTGTTTGAAAGAGCTACAGATGGGCAGGATCCTTGAGGAGCCCACCTCTTGGATCAATTCCTTGCTTGAGAGCCCAGATCAGAAATAGCAAGATGGACTAGTGTCAGATGGTGCTGAGGAGTGTCGGAGAGACAGTTGCAATGGCTAGGAGCGCCAGAGACTAAGCAACGCAGAGCAGAGTTGGCAACAGTGTAGATGGCACAGAGTAGTAGCAACAACAACACAGTGGATTTAGAGGGTCAGTGTAGCGACTAGTAGCAGTCAGGCTCCAACATTCACATGGCATCATACTGAACACAGTTCAGTAATTTGGGATGTTTTTCCATTGTTGATGGAGTAGCAACAACAGCTTGCAGTGCAGCGGCAGTTTAATGGCAGTGCTAGCAGTAGCACAGATGCAAAATTTCAGAGGGAGTTGCAGTACGGATGCAGTATTGACAGTGGCAGGGTCAGTAGCAGTACAGATGCAACATTTGCGCAGTGGTTGGTGGACAACATGTCAGACATCAACAACATAAAGGACGATGTTATGAAGTCAATGTGATGCTTTAGATTGAAGGCATTACTAGAGCGCATTCCTCGTTAAGAGGGAGTGTTGATTTCTGGTAGCATCAGATGTGCTCTAAGTCTCAAATTTTGTAGTGAAGCTTAGGCACATGTATTCTGAAGAACCTAGAAAGTGTTTTGGGAAATTCCAACCAGAAATAGTTTTATTAAAATAATTAATTATTTTTAATGGGACCCTAAGTCTAAACTTAAGAAAATAAAATAATTAAAGGGTATTAATATAAACTGTGGGTGTAACTTATAAAAGAAGACGAGGATCAAGTAGAAATGATCGTAGCCATTGATTAACTTCTAATCTGGGCTGTTGAATGTCAATAAGGAGATTATTTAAGGAGGTTTGAGGGTCACTTGGAAAGACAGAGAGTTCAGAAGTTCGATTTTCTGAAGCAGAGAAATTGCCGGGAGATTTTTGATGGTGAGTTGTTGTAGTGAGGGGTTGGGATAGTTGGGTTTGAGTATCTTCTCCAAGACCCATGATAAGCAGTAGAGAGAGGCAGAAAGACACTAGAAGGGTTGACACTGGGCCAAAGGGGCCCACGTAGAGCTTGACGTTGAGTCAGAAGGACTCACGTAGAGACAACATAGTCATCTAGAGCAGAAGTCTGAGTTTTGCAGAGGAGCTAACATTTCTGAGTCGGGAAGGCTGGAAACTGCTCCAGAAGGAAAGATGTTTCCTAGATGTGCTGGCACAGAGCCTTTTGAGGCTGACGTAGGGACTATGCAGGGCCAGCACAGAGATAGTCGAGGATAGTTGGTTCAGCTGCTGGAACAGTTGGGATTTTTCGGGTAGAGTAAGGTAATCTCACTAAGTTTTTCTACTAGTTTATTTTCTTTGTGATTGGATTGTCGGAAGGGCATCCAGAGTTGTATTAAAAACCTACTACTTAATAATATAAAAACCCTCAGAGCTGCTGCATCGGTTTTCCCTGCGTTGGGTTTTTCCGGGACATTTGTCCAAAAAATACTATCACTTTGTGTATCTTTCTCTATTGTTTTGTTCTTATTTTGGGCAAATTAACTAATTAAGTGAAGGGCTCACGTAGAGAGCCCAATCATCTAGAGCAGAAGTCCGAGTTTTGCGGAGGAGTTGACATTTTTGAGTCGGGAAGGCTGGAAACTGCTCCAGAAGGCAAGACATTTCCTTCTTGTGCTAACGCAAAGCCTTTTGAGGTTTACGTAGAGCCAACGTATAGATAGCTAGGGACAATTGGTTCAACTGCCAGAAGAGCTGGGATTTGCTCGGTAGAGTGAGGTAAACTCACTAAGTTTTCTGCCAGTTTATTGTTTCTGTAACTGGATTGCCAGAAGGGCATCCAGAGTTGTTTTCAAAAACTACTGCTTAATAATATAAAACCCTCAGACCTGTTGCACCGGTTATCCCGCATTGGGTTTTTCCAGGGACATTTGTCCAAAAAATACTGTGTCACTTTTGGGTATCTTTCTGTATTGTTCTGTTCTTGTTTTGGACAAATTAATTAATTAAGTGAAAGCTGCAGTTGTATTAGCTTGGATATTTGCTGTAGGAAGCAGTAAATAATTTGTTTAAGTAATCAACAGATAGGAGAAGTTTAATTAGTTGTTGCGGCAATTGATTTGGGTGGGATTCTCGAATTTTCACAGTTTGGACAGTGTTAATCTGGGTTATCTTCTCAGTATCTGGACAGTAGTAATGGCAAGTCTACTTTGACTATGATTGTACTCTCTCTCTCTCCTTCTTTGAACATTTGATATTTATAATAAAGAAGATCGATTAAGGGTTTTCCCGTCTTGGGGATTTTCCCTGGCTTGATCCAATATGTGTGTTCTCTTGTCTTGGCTTGTCTTCTGCATTTATCGTCTACGTTCTTTCTTTAGTTACTATTAATGTGATTATGGATTATATGATTGCTAATGGATCTAAATTAGAATTGTGAATGGGCTAATATGAAACATTGAAGTAATTGTTCAAAGCAAAGAACACATCATTGAAATTTAACGTCTATGCTATGGTCCTAGACATGCTTCCTTTTGAACAATTGGAAATAGGTAAAATTAATGCTAGAGATTAAGTATACTTCAAAAGCAATTACAAAATCATTGATTGCATCATTGCCCCTAGAGTTGTTATTTAACAAGCTATGCAACTGTATGAATTTGGAGTTTTTTTGTTGCTTTGTTTACTTTGTGAAGGCCTTTGATTTGGTTTATAGGCACTTACTGTTTTAGAGGCTGTCTGATATTGGCAATTCCAAGTATTTATTGTCTTTGATGAGTCTATTTTTTCCAGGCAATAACACCCAGAGAGTACCTACGGCTACTTACCCTCATTTTGAAGATGGTACCCAGGGTAAACCCTAAATTCTTTAGGGCACAAGGCCAGATCCACAATAGGGCTCAGTTTTTCCAACAAAATACTCATTATGAGCTCAACATGTCATGCAAATAGGCCCTATATTAGGAGGATAGCATTCCACCCCACATCGGGCTAGAGGCAATGGATTGTCTGTCATAACTCTCTATGGGATAGTTATTGGTCAATTTCGGTGAGTCCATGGTCACTTTTGGCTTTATCAAGTTGGTGTAGCAAAAAGATTTGAATATGCTTAATAGTTTAATATAATAAAATATATGAATGAATGATGGAATGTTTACAAGGAGGGCCTCATTAAATATTCATACGGATACGCCTTTTTTGAAAGGTTGTGACTTTTAATTCACTAGTGTCTTTTCATAATTATCTGGTTATTATTATAGTATTATTTTCTTTTATTATTACTTTGCTTATCTTTATTATTATTCTGTACATAACATTGCTGACCCCTTAAAAGAATGCTTTGTTCTCAAAGCAATCCCAAATCATTATTCTGTACATAGCATTGCTGAACCCTTAAAAGAATGCTTTGTTCTCAAAGCAATCCCAAATGAGTATGTCTTTCCTTGTAGTGTTTCATCTTGTTTCTGGGTTTGTTTGAGATTATCTGGGTGACTTATTCGTTGTGGAAATGAAGGATTTGCAACTTCTCAATGTCGAATATTTTGTCTTGTGGAGCCATATAACTTGTAGTTCCTTCTCTACAATTTGGATTCCATAAATTGTTCTTGGAGATTTGTTGCGTATGTTACTAATTGCATTAACCATTCTGCTCCTAACACCAAATCTGTTCCATGAAGTGGTAGAGCATAATATTTGGTTTGTAGTTGAAAATATTGTATAGGTATCAAAACTTTATTGCATTGTCTTGCCCCTTTGATTGTTTGACCATCAACAGTTGTAATCGTGAGATCCATCACAAGGTACATGAACATAATTAGTTGTATTGCTCGATTAATATCCACGAAATTGTAGGTACTCCTAGAATCTACTAATAATGTGATTTCTTTTCCTTTTAAGCTTCCTTTGAGCTATACGGTATTTAGTTTCCTTTTTCTATAATTCCATAACTGTTCTGGATGGTACCCTTTTCCTCAAATGAGGTGGAGTGTATCATATTATAGGTAGTTGTATGTGTTCTCCTTGGATTTTGAAAAGAAAGGATTATAACGAGATCCAGTGGTATCAATTTATCAAAGAATTGGTAGACTGTGTATATTTCCAAGAGCAGCTATTTATCATATTGCTCTATGTTAATACTTCTGGAAAGAGTCGTATAAGAAGAATATTTGTTGTGTCAAAAGTCAAGAAAATTACAAATATTGTGGTTTCTTTTTGTGCAGGACAGAAGGCAGTTGGAACTTGCCAGGTGACATGTGCCCCTGCAGAGGTATTTCTCTGGATGCAGATTATGTTTTACTTGTTTTCCTTTCTTCCATTAATGGTTTTATTGATTCAAGAGAAAATAAGATTTCCTCGAAAAATTTAGTAAGGTTTTGTTCAGATAGTGTTTTGTTTTCCCCCTTTGAGAAAAGGATAACATATAGAAATCAGGTAGTTAGGGGATCCAGTTTCTTATTCATCCAGTTTGTCATATGCAGAGCCTCAGAGTTCCCTATCTGTCGTTTTGAGAAGCTGGGCTGATTACTACAGCTGGAGATGCCTCCCTCTTGATTCACCAGTTGCTTTGCTGTTGCACTGGGTATGGAATGTTCTGATATAAGTATTATTTTTTTTAGTTGCATTCTGGATAGGCCTGGGCCTGTTTACTAATTCATTTGGTTGAAAAGGCACATCAATTTCTGTAGCACCAGAACATTGTGTGTCCTTTGCCAAAATGTACTTGTGATCTGCCCATCCTTAATAGAAAAAAATGATAGTTCTTTATGATATTGTAGTGCACTTCTCTAAAGATGGCAGTCTATTAAAGCATGCACTCTCAATACTGCATATTGTTTCAATCTTTGCTTTCATGTGTGCCTTTTCCATTATTTCCCCTACTTTGAAAGTTGACTTCCCATTTCGTAAGACTTCCTGTTGTAATGTTGCTGCAATCTTGCATTTAGTTGCTAATAGCTTCCTGAGCTGTTAATATTCAATTGAGGTGGAGGCTCGTCAAAGGGTACATCATTCTGGCAGCATAATCGATCAGCTTCTCTTTGATATTGCATTCACATTGCGCAGATTTGGCTGAGGATTAGATACTTTCGATCTTGTCTAGAGAGAAGATGCAGGATAGTGTAGGCTTTGGAGCCTGCCATCTTTTCTTGCCAAGCAAATGGAAAATGGTACTAGTGTAGCATATCCCTATACACTTAGTCATTGCATATGGTAATTATTTAAAAAAAACCTTGAATTTAGTTGAGTCTCAAGCAGTGGTGAATTAACCCAGCCATGTAAGGTTTTTTATGAGTTTCAGAAATAATTAATAAATACTAAGATTTGGTTATTTGTGAAATGCATGATGATTCACTTAGTTGTCTTTACAAATGTGATGGTGAATTTGATCATTTTTTTGCATTGACTTTCTTTTCACCACCCTCCTTCGTAGCATTTTGCTTCTCAAAGAAGATTACTCCTCCCCACAGGACGATGCCAGTGCCATTTCTTGGAGACTTCTTTGCTCCTCCAGTCTATCTACATTTCTGTTGGCTTACCCTCCTTCAAGGATTCTCTTGATGTGACTTGAGAGATGATATTTACAAACAGTACATACTGGTCACTTGGATATCCCTTCCGAAATACTTTGGTCCTGAGATGGATTTGTATTTTGATCACGTCATATAATTCAGGGATTGCCTTTTATTAGACCCAAGTATACTCAAAAACACGGGATGCACAGCCTTAGGATTTCTGTAGGCCAGCATACTGTGTGTTCAGCTACTGGGACTACAGTTGTGTAGCCCTATTGTTGAGGGAGGTGTTACTCATATTTACAGGAGTGGCAATTGCATATTTTCAAGGGTAACTTGCATTGACGCTGATGGACTATAGATACACACCTTTATTTTTTGGCTTGAGGATGGTTATCATGGTCCTCTTTAATGGATCAAGTGGTTGATCTTGGTTGTCATGATTGGTTCAGTCGCTTTTGTGGTGGATCACCTTGGTGCATGGTGTTGTCTCATGTTGCTTTCTTCATTCCTTGGTGCCTGGATTAGATGGTGATGATGGTCCTTAGTGCTATTTCATGATTAGCTCACTTGATGATTGTGCTGATGCTCATCATGTTGCTTCTTTGCATGGAGGCTTGGTCATGGTTGATATGATTACCTTGGAGGAGTGCCCTCATATCTTACATGTCTATATCACTCTCATCGTCATACTTAACAAAATAGATAGTGAATCTCATGTAGTGCTTACCTCCTTGTCATACTTTGAGCACTCTAGGGGGTTGACTAGTGTTTTCATGATGACCTGTTACATGTTTCTTCTAGAGGAGTTGATGATATCTAATGAGATAGATAACTTACCTTGTAGAACACTCACCTCTTTGCTATACTTTGGACCACCCTAGGTGGTTTGGTGGTGATATTTTGTAATGGAGCACCCAAGCTCTTGGAGTGTCTACTGTACTCCCATAATGATGTTTGACATGATAGACAACTTTTCTTATTGAGTGATTACCTCCTTGGCACATTTCTCAACAACCTAGGGTTTTAAGGAAACATTTTGCCGTGGTTGATGGTTCAAACACCTTCGTGAGGGTGCCCTAAGAATTTGTGTCTATTGTGTTCCTGTGGCCATATGAACAAGATAAATGCTTAATTTGGGGAGTGCTCCACTCTTCCTTGGACTTTTAGCACTCAACCTGTAGGAGGAGTGATGATGCATCATCTTGGCTGAGGGAGCTTTGGCTTTTTTGTGTCTATTGTGGCCTCATGGTGATACTTGACTAGAGGGGCATTTGTTCTTGTAGAGTGCCTTGCCTCATCATTGATTTTCAACACTTGGCTTAGCCTACAAGTGATTTTTCAGCTTGACCATGGTGATGGCTGCTATAGCTTGACCTAGGGTATCTAGTGTCCATAGAGGTCCCATGTAGGTATTCTATAGTACAAACACTTAAAATAGGGGAGCAGTCTAACTCTTCATGGTTTTCCAACATCTTATAACTTGATTGGAGGGTCCAACTCACTCCATCTTGTAACTTGACTCCATTTACTAGAATGCTTTGGTTCTTTGTTGTGTTTGAATCTTGATACGAAGGTTGCACTTTTTAATGAATTAAAACCTCACACTAATCGAGTGCCTTCTTTGCACACTTATAGAGGAATATCTCATGGATAAATGTATTTTTCGCATTGATGGAGGTTGTGGAAACATGTAGAGGTGTTTGGATGACTTGGCACTTGATTTACAGTGTTTATTTCATGATGATCAACCTCCTATCTTGAGATGGACTCCATCTATGTTGATCTATGGAGGGTTACATGATTTTAAGGCCACACATGCCACTTGGAGGTTCTATTAGCACATCTATTGAGGTTGGTATGAGCATTCATAGTTCACATCACTTGAGCCCTCCACCTTTTCAACAATCTATCTCCATGTTGAAGACTTGATGAGGCTACTTGCACATGTCACGACTCACCATGCGATTTGTAGAAGTCCACTCGAGGATTTGGATGGCACTCTTAAACGGGCTAGTTGATGAGATTGCCTTGCACATTTGTATATTCTATATTTGTTGAGGGTGTCCTAGACTTTGGAGTGTTTATTTGGTTCTCCATGACTACTTCTACCTTGGGATCATGCGACACTTGCCATATTGAGGTCGTTCAACTTCACACATGCCTACTTCACATATGTGAACACACTTCTAGAGGGCATACTTGTGGATAGATGTCTATCTTTTTATTTTTGGAGCATGGACTTCATCTGATCCTCAAGCAAAGAAGGCACCCTTATCTCTTAGCTCTATCTTTAGAAAGTTATTGTGACTGTCTCATTGTTTATTCATTGTTGAGTTAGGTCTTGGAGTTAGTTAGATGAGAGCTTCATCGTGTTGAAGAATGTAACTAGGTTCGGTCTTCATAATTGTACTTGAAGTCAAAATGTAATATTTGTCAAAAGAAAAGCAAAAACAATTTTTATTATTATTGAATTGACTTGTTAAAGCATGGGTTTCATGCTTGGGTCAGTTGTTATAGGTCAAGCCTCAATTGTAGGCTTTAGGATTATTTATTTGGGTCAAAGTCAATATGCTTGTTTGGTCAAAGACTCCTCCATCAAGACAACCTGAAAAGAATCACCATCAAGTCGACTTTCCTTAATGAACTCAAGTCGGCCTAAACATAAATTGGAGACACAAATGCTCAAGCAATCATGTTAGCTTATTACACATAGAGGCAATTGTATATACAAGCTTAAAGGCATTCACTCAGATTATAATTTCAGACAAGAATTTGAGAAGAAATATTTCGGTGATATCACAGGGATGTTCTCAGTGGAATCATAGAAGTTCGGATCTCAGAGAGAAAGTTTTGGTGCTATTATAGTGAGAAGTTCGGATTACAAAGCTCGGATTTCAGAGAGGAATTTCGACGAATTCAAAAATGTTTTGGTGTCATTACAATAGCTCGGATTAGGCATAAGGATGTTGGAATTTCTAAGTTTAACCCATTAGAAATTCTTCCAGTACTATCTGATTTATTTCTTCCTACTTGTTCAATTACTTAAAAAGTTATTTACCATGTAAATACTGAAAGTAAATACAAGTACAGTATCAACACATACAAATCATCAACTGAAAGTAAACAAGCATGCAAGTGACATCGTTGTTTTTGGACTAATGTCCCCAAAAAAACCCAATGTGGGAAAACCGATGTAGCTATTCAGAGGGTTTTATTATTATGCAGCTTCAAAATACAACCTGGGTGCCAGAAATGGCTCACCCAATAGAGAGTGCCCTCGGTAGTAATACCTCTCAGTTGGAGACAGATATTTCGGCTAAATCACTAGATGACCGACCCCACAACAACAATGCAACTTCCGTTGCTCTGCGTCACTCTGATAGGGACTGCGTCACCCTATTCAGCTCTCCAGTTCCCAGTCTGTCCCACGAAATGCTCCCAGCGCTGCCTCTAGGCACTCGTCAGCCTCTCAGGCCTAGCGTCAACCTCTCTGGGCTCTGCGTCAGCTTCTGGAGCCTCTGTGTCAGCCCCTGGACCCTCTGCATCTCACACGCTGGCCCTCTCTGGCTCTGCGCAACTCCTGGCTGCCTCTGCGTGGCCTTTAGCTGGCTCTGCGTCCCTCTCCCGGTTCTGCGTTGATTCTCCTGGTACTAACTCTGCCTCTCTGCTAAGTGTTCACTGCCCCTCAGCTGTAATTTAGATCCCTCACTCAATTTCCTCAGAAAACCCTGGCCCAGAAAATCGAGTTCTTGATCTCTCTTGGTGTGTTCTCCAACTGACCCTCAAGCCTCCTCTTATACTTTTCTTGTTGGTCCGTCAACGACCGAGATTAAATCTCTAATCAACGGCTAAGATTAGATTTGGCTTGATCCATGAATTTTGGATCATTCTAACCCAGTTTTATATTGATACCCGTTAATATTTCATTTTTCCTAAGTTTAGACTTAGGAATTCCATTAAAAATATTAATTATTTTAATATCTCCCAAACCGATTAGATTCTACACAAACGCTTTCTGGGTCTTGGAGATCTCGTGTGCTTTAGCCTCTCCACCAATTTTCGTGGCTAGAGCACATCCGATGCTATCCCAAATTAATAAGGGATGATCTCGATGCTACCACAATAACCACAATTTGGTGTTATCGTAGATTTGGTGCTATTACAAGATGATTTCAGTGCAGTGACAAGATCTAGATGCTATCACAGTGAGATGGTTTCATTGCTGCTACAATGACAAGGTCTAGGTGCAGTGAAGAAGGTTTTGGTGCTGCCTAAATGACAAGGTCTCAAAGTGAGATGGTTTCATTGCTATCACAGTGATAAGTACTCGGTGCTCTCACAGTTACAAGGATGACTTGATGGAGGATGTTTTGGGTCTAGATTGTAAGGTCTTGGTTGTCTCATCTTGAATCTACTGAAGGAATAATTTTGACTGGGTTTCCACAAGAGTGGGGTTTTGACCTGGCAGCGTGCCTACATCTTATGTTCTCTTCTATTTGTTGCTTGGCATTAATCTTGATGATAAGAAAAAGATAGTTTGAAAGAACAAATAATAATAATGAAAAACTTCACAAGATAATGTCATAAGAAGAGAAATCGTGTAACTGCCACTCTTTGGATTTCTCAACACATCGAGAATTGTTTCCTAAAGTATTTTACCATAACCTCCTAGAGATTGTGGATCTCAACAAAATCTTTCTACTTTTAGTAAAATGATTATTATATAATATTACTTTATATTTATTTATGGGAGAGATTAATGGATCTAGTAAAACAACTCATTTATTATTGTATGAAAGGGTTGAGCTTAAACCTATATAAGTGTTTACTTTGTCCATTTGCAAGTGTATGGATGACAAAGACATGAAGGGCCAAACAAAGGTGCATCTATCTCATTGGAAAGGGCTATGGTAATGGTTTCCTCCCTCTTATCTCCCTTTTGTGTCGTTTACATTCAATATAAAAACATTATACGATCTATATCAATTGATTTGGTTTGTTTGTAGATACTCCTTGGTAGTTACCAACTTTGAAGTTTGTCTTAAGCAGTGGATTGTTATAGATCCTCTCATCCATTATGTTTGTAAATCAAGAAACCAAGTTAGGGGTTATAGTTATGCACATCAGTTGATTGCTTGCTGTCCTCTAATCCATTTAGAACTGCCCTTTGAAGCTTCTAGATGACTCCATTGCCCTGTTGAAAAATGTAACTAGTGTTGGTCTTCATAATTGTATTTGAGTCATGATGTAATGTATTAGAGAAAAGAAAGAAAAAAGAATTTTGTTATTAAAGAAATTGACTTATTAAAGCATGGGTTTCATGTGTGGGTCAATTTTGTTTAGGTCAAAGCCTCCATTGAAGGCTTCTAGGGTTTATGTCAAGTATCCTTGTCCATGTCATAATGTAAAAGGCCCTTCTTGGGCTTCATTTGTCAAGAAAGAAATTTATTTCAATCTAAATTACGTCAATTAGGCATACTCCACCAAGTTGGCCTGAAACTGGACAAGTCGACCTAATTGAGGGGCATAAACGCCTATATAAAGGCAACAACTCAACCTCATATGGAGCACTCACTCATCAAGTTTGATCTGTAATTTCTGGGAGAAGAAAAAGTGCGGAATTCAAGGGAACAAGAGGAAAGGGCTAGCGAAGGAGAAAAAGTGTGAAATTCGCTCTCTCTCTCTCTCTCACATGTGTGAAGCTGCTAAGCTGTTGGAGGGGCCAAAACTATAGTGCTAAGGCTGGGCCAAAATTTTGGATTTGATGGGGGCCAAGATTCTGGGATGTTGCTGGGCTAAAGATGCTGGACAAGAAGAGACTACTGGCATTTGCTAAATCACATTGGAAGGTTGACTTGGTGGACGAGGAAGTTCTTTGGGTCTAGGGTCTTGGTCTATCTCAACTTGAATTTTCTAGTGGAAGAGTTTGACTAGGTTTTCTGCTATAGAGGGGTTTTAGCCCTAGTTGAGTGCCTACATATGGTATCTTTGATCTTTGTGTTTTGCTTTTGATAATTGCTTGATGAAACAGGGATAAAAGAAGAACATAAGAAAGTTAATAAGAACTCAAAGATATCACAAGTGATTATCAACATGAGAAAATCTTTCTACCTTTCTGATTTTCTAACATTAGTATCAGAGCTAAGGTGAAGAAGGAAGAAAAAGGCAGCTCAAAGATCCAAGTAAAGGGGATGAAAGGAAGATCATTAAGGAAAAAGACAAGGAAAAAAAGCCTACTATCTATTAGAACTATGTCAACTTCAATGAAGGGAGAAAACAAGTTGGAAGGAGCCTCTAACTACAGAGCATGGAAAAAGGGGATAGGTCTTATCCTCGCTAAACATAAAGTTTTAGATTTTGCTCAAGGGAAAATTCAGAAACCTACAGATGATGCAGGAAAGGAAAAGTACATGGAAACTAACATATTAACCATGAATCTAATAGTAGATGGAGTAAGGGATAATTTGATTCCATACATATCAAATATAGACTCTACACCAACAATGTATGAAGCTCTCTCTAAACTGTTCACCATCAAGAACATTGGACAAATAGAAAGTCTCAAAAATGAATTAAGAACTATTAAGATGACAAAAGACGATGCTGTATCATCCTACTTTGTAAGGATATCTAGAATCAAAGGTGAATGCCAAGCAATAGATGAAGTTGTACTAGAAAAGGAGCTTGCAATTGCTACTCTTGGAGTGCTTTTGCATAAGGAATTAGTAGTTGGAAGGATACTCCAACATTCGAACAAATGTGGATGTAGGCAGTAAAAAAGAAGCCCGAATATCATTAGTAAACAACAAGGAGGAGGATAAAGAAGAAAACACCTCTAATGCCTATTATGCTCATCATAAGAAGAAGGGACCCTTCAAGAAGTTCAAAGGACCAAAGAAGAAAGTTGACCTATCCAAATTTGAATGTTACAACTGTCATATGATGGGTCATTACAAAAATCAATGTCCTGAGAATCCAAGGAATAAGAAGAGGGGTAGGGAACAAGCAAATATTACTGATGAAGCTTCACCTAAGAAGAACAAGACTGAGGAATCAAAAGTCAAGGACTTATACTAGTAAGTCCTCTCTTACATATCGTTCTTATTCTTGTATTATTTTCCTTTACGTTTTGATATCTAGAGTTTGTAGGTCTAATGTGTCTTGTTAGAACATTTTTGAATTATTTTGATAAGTGGTAGCTATCCTCAAGATTGGTTTAAGAGGGAGCCTTCACCACTTTACCAAAAGATAAGTATCTTGTTCCTTGTTTCCTCTTTTATGTTTGGTTTCCCTTTCATATCAAGATTTGTTTGTATTATATGCTAATCACCTTTTCTTTGTATTTTCCTTGGTAGGGAAGATTGCAGAATACACAAAGGTTATGGAGGAGACTTCAAAGGATAGACTTGAAGTATGGAAAAATTTCTGTTGCAAAGGAAGCCCTTCAAGAATTAATGTCCTATAGTGTTTGTTAAAAGAACAATTCAAGGTTTGTCTTAAACATGAAGTTTTGTTACAAGGTTCTCTTCATAGAAAAGTTATGTTCATTTTCTTTTGAAATTTTCTTTACACTACTGACATCATTATGTCTAGGTTTTTGAATCTTAAATATTCTTGTTAGGGTGATTAATCATTAGATTGAATCTACCCTCACTATACTATCATTTGATCATTCTTGTGAAACCCTAATCCTTAGAGTTCACTGTAAAACCCTATCCTCTTGTTGCTAAGGGTATGTCAATTATGAAACCCTAGTCCTCTTAGGGTTGTTGATGAAGTCTAGAAATCCTATTCTTTTGATGTTTAGGGTTTTGGTATTGTTATGATAGAGACCCTAATTCTTTAGGGTTTGTTGTTAATGTCTAAGTTATGTATTGATACCCTAGATCTTTAGGGTTTGGTGAATTAGGTTTTATAAGCAAAACCTCTATAGTAAGATCCTAGAAATAAAACCCTAGGTGTATATTCATTTGTATGATCATAACCCTAGTCTAAATAAAATTGTTGTATTTTTAACTTTGATGTATTAATGTTTGTGTCTTGGTTTTATCTAATTAATATTGATGTGAGTATGCTAAATGTTTTTGGTTTGTGATCTCTTGGGTTTATAATAAAACCCTTGTAGAGATTGATATTCTAGAATATGATGATATTGTTTTCGATATGATTTAGTTTTGATGATAAAATCTAGGGTGTGCAACAAACCCTAGTAGAGTCTAACGTATAATTCTAAAAGTATATTGTTGAAACCTTGTATGTATAGTACTATGATTGGATTGTTTGTTGATATTTAAGGCTTTATGTCTTGAATATGGAGTCTAGGGTTTATGCCAAAACCCTAGCAAGAAGTTGAAGTCCAGTATGTAAAAAGATGTGTCTCTTGCTGATTATGAACCTAACTAGGTTTAGGTATTTTTTGTCGAAAGTTTGAATGCTTTGATGCTTCCATTGTAATGACATGATAAACATATTATAGTTGTCTTCATGCTTCTGTGTATTTGTATTTGGTTTTACTTGCTGTTGAAGATTTGTAGGTACATAATCTTCAAGATGTAGAAGATGTTCATATTGATAAGCATGATGAAGGAAGCTGTAAGAATGATGATGATCAAGATGACCTTGATGCCATGAGAAACAAATGAAGCCTTGAAAAGTTTAAGTTTCTCTGAAATTATGAAGCTGCTAATCTCCCCAAGTTGAGAGTGAGCTTGGATAGAAGAGTGCAGCACTCCCGTCTCGCAGCACTCCCGCAGCACTCCGTCTCGTCCCGTCCCTCTCCCCGCAGCCCACAGCTCCCTCCCCCGTAACCCTCTTCGTCCCACTGCTCTCTCCCGTCCCGTCCCTCTCCCCGCAGCCCACAGCTCCCTCCCCCGTAACCCTCTCCGTCCCACTGCTCTCTCCCGTCCCGTCCCTCAGTTCTCCCCGTTCCGTTTCTCTGCTCCTCCCCCGTAACCCTCCCTGTAGTCCGCAGCTCTCCCGTCCCGTTCCTCTACTCTCCCCGCAACCCGCAGCACTCCCGTACCGTCCCGTCCCTCTCCCCGCGGCCCACAGCTCCCTCCCCCGTAACCCTCTCCGTCCCACTGCTCTCTCCCGTCTCGTCCCTCGGTTCTCCCCGCAACCCGCACTCTCTCCCGTCCCATCCCGTCCCATCCCGTCCCTTTGTCTCCTGCAGCTCCCTCCCCCATAATCTCCCCCATAACCCTCCCGTTCCCCTATGCTCTTTTGTCTCGTCCCTCTACTCTCCCCGCAGCCCTCCCATAATCCCTCTCCCGAAGTCCTGTAAAACTCCCGCAGTCCTCCTGCAGCCACAGAACCCTATCCACAGATCCGTCCCGTTGTCCATCCACAACCCTTAAACCCCATCCTTAGCCCGCAACCTGTCTCAGAATTCGATTTAGTTACCTGTATTGAGTGCATCGGGGAGCTCATAGGGTGCAGACAGCCACCATGTCAGAACATCATCACAAGAAAGACCCCGGGGAAGCAGAAACGCCAGATTTCAACGACAGAGGTCCGCTGAAATATCTACAACAGTGCCACAATAAAGATGAGAACGTATACAGCCCCATCGATATTGCATTGGAAACTGATTTTACTTTCTGGACATCCCAAATTAAACACATAAGGAGGAAAATGGAACACCTAGAGGCAGAAAATCGCAGACTGCGAGCCGACATCGGTACTTTATCAAACAGAGTTCTATCGGTTGAGGAAGACAATGCACTTATCAGAAAAACACTGCAGGAATACCGAGAACAACGTGCGGGGCAGAATTCCGACGAGATTTTACAGGCAGAGATTAGAGATCTTAAAAATAAACAGGAGGAAATCAGGTCCCAACACATGTCTCTTAAACGGGAAACGAATTCGCATATCAACACATGGGCACAGGTGGCCAAAGGAAAGGACAAGGCTCCCCCGCTCATAGCAGTGGAGGAAGTGGTACAGATAAAGCTGGTGGAGGAAAGAACCCGAAGAGCAAGAGAATCAAATCTTAAAGTAAGAGGACTCCCTACACCACCCCCCCTGCAGACCCAATGGAACTGGGGATCAAATTTATATGCGACACTCTTGACATACCAGACGTAACTTTGGACAAAGCATGGATCGGGCAGGACTCTACCCTCTTCCTCAGATTCCGTGACTCGGATAGACTTCAGGTACTCCGAGCCAAGCGAAAACTATTTTCTCTTCTGAATAAAGTGTTTTTGGATGAAGACCTCAGAAGAGCTCAAGTAGTTGAACTGAAACAAGCCAGGGAACAGGTGGCAGCAGCAAGACAGGCAGGGAAATGGGCAGTGATTAGAAATCTTCGGGCAGTTATTCGAGACACCTTTCCCCTAGGATGGGTCCCCCGCTCAGGTACCAAATGAGGGGCCTGAGTGGAGAGGAGACAGGGCACGGATCTCTCGATTCACTATTGGAATGGCAATGGCTCCTTCTGGTCCTCACCAGGACTACTTTATGAAGCCCTTAGCTCAGCAGACATCCTCCTAGTTACCGAGACTCATGCGAGCCCAGTCCGTCCTCTCCCTGACATCACCGGATACCAGTGGACCGCAGTTTGCAGACAGGAGAAACGAAGTTCAGGAGGTGTCAGAGGATCAGGGGGGGTTGCTTGCCTTGTCTGTGATAACCTCAGGAGCAGAGTATCAGTAGTTGCAACCGATGAGCATGCCAGATTCCTGTGGATTCAGATCAGAGCCAGAACATCACAGCCGAGAGACATGTATGTCGCAGTCTGTTACTTCCCACCTATCTCGTCCCCCTACGCTATTCACAATAGCCCAGACGGAGACCCTTTTACAGACCTGTCCTCTGACATCACTAGGTTTTCGGCAGCAGGGGACGTCATTCTCTTGGGGGACTTCAATGCCCAGACCAAAGACCTCCAGACCCCTATACACGACAGGACAGAAGATATATTTTGCATTCGAGGGATTGACCCGACCACGATCGGCATGCACCGAACCTCCGAGGATCACTTAGGACCCACCACAACCTATGGGAGATATCTGCTACAGTTGGGAGAATTATGAGCTGGTAATTCTGAATGGTCTGCCTTGTTTCCCATCTTCGCACTTCTTTACTTGCAGACCTTTTGGAGGCGGGGCAAGTGTGGTTGACTACGCTATTGCAAACCCAAATCTCCTCCCTTACATAAAAAATTTCTCGATCACCCCCATCCCTCTCGCAGACCACGCACTCCTCTCGCTCTCTCTGCAATTTGATTTCCCGAGTCCACCCCCTACTCTTCCCCGCAACCCTCCCAGAACCACCTTCCGTTTTGAGGAGGGTGACCCTGACCTCTTCTCTTCTATCCTTAGACAGACGCTTCCCATCGAAGTCCCAATTCACCTCTCTCAGCTCTGCCAATGACAAATATCAGTGTCTCTCATATGCAATCTGGAAAGCTACGCCCCAATCCTTCCCCTTCTCCACTCGTTCAACAACCACTTCCCACAAACTGGGAAAGTGCCTTATGAACAACTGGTATGACCAGGAATGCAAGTCTATGCACCAGGACCTTCGGCACGCCTTCTAGAACTCTTTACCAACATACCCAGACCTCTGTTCAGCTTCTCGTCGCCTCCTTCGCCGCAAGAAGCGCCTTTTCATTGCCCATAGGAGACAGGCTCCCTCTATTCTCCTCCTTCGCTCCCCTAAAGATTTCTGGGGGACCATCCTTTCTCGGCGCTCGCCGACCCCTATCGACCTTGATCCCGCCTCAATGTTCTCTCACACCTCCCGACTGTATGACATCCCCGGGCAGCCTCTGATTCAAGTTACTTCCCCCCCCCACCTCCTGCCACCTCTTCTCCGACAAAGATATCAGAGAGGCAATATGGACAATGAACAACAGCAGGGCAGCAGACGAAGAGGGCTTCCAGGCAGAGTTCTTCAAGCATGGACTTCGCCCCCTAGTAGGATATCTGGTGGACCTTTTCAACCAGGTGGTTCAAGATGGATTTCCGGATAGTTGGTCACACCACATTATCTACCCGATCCACAAGTCAGGGCCTACTTCTGACCCCAACAACTACAGGACAATCATGGTTGGGCACACATTCTCCAAGTTATATGCCACAACACTCCACAGGAAACTCTCCCATTTCCTTGAGCAGAGACAAATCAGAGCCAAGGGCTAAGCAGGTTTCCGCCCAGGGTACCAGACGATCGACCACATCCTTAGGGTACCAAATGATCGACCACATCCTTACTCTTCGAGCAATGATCGAGGAGGCCAGACATCGATCTTCTAAAGTATATTGCTGCTTTGTAGACTTCTGGAAGGCCTTTGACTCAGTCCCGAGAGAAGATCTTTTCCAGAGGCTAAGAGAGATTGGTATTTCCTCGACTCTCCTAAATGCTATCATGCGCCTCTATGAGGCCGTCCTTGGTCATCTTCGCATAGTCAGAGGAATGTCAGATTTTATCCGAAGCACCATTGGAGTCAAGCAAGGACGCCCCCTTTGTCCTACTTTGTTTGGGATCTATATTGATGAGCTTGAGTCCTTCCTCCGGGAACATATTCAGGATACAGATGGATGTCTTCTTAACCAGGTCCTAATCCCCATCCTTCTTTTTGCAGACGATATTGTCCTCATTGCCTCCTCCCATGAAGGTCTTCAGAGACAGCTGAATGCACTCACAGCCTTTTGTGACCGGAGGCATCTGACTGTAAATTTGGGCAAAACCAAAGTGATTATCTTCAATGGAGTCAAGAAAACTTCTGATTTCCACTTCCTATTTAAAGGCGAAGAGATCGAGATTGTCAGCACCTATACATATTTGGGAGTTCAGTTCTCAGGGCCTCGCTTCAGCATGCGGCCAGCCCTTCAGCCTCGGATCAACAAAGGGTATGGCTCCCTAGCCCTTCTGGAGAGACAGTGTTCCCGCCACCATTTCCAGGACATCTCGTCCAAAATGAGTATCATCAATACCTTGATTCACCCCACAGTGCTTTACGGCTGAGAGATTTGGGGCTCCTCTCTCCTAGAATTCAGATTGGGCTTTAGTGGAGCGAGTCTAGACCCTACTTCTGCGCCGTTTCATTAGGTGCAAGCAGACAGTTCCTCAGCACATCATTCTAGCCGAGTTAGGGGCACAACCTTTCCCCCTAGAGATGATATTCAGACTAATATCACTCCTGCACAGACTCCACGGCCTGGCAGACGCAAGGGAGGGTCGTGACAGATACCCATTTTTAGCATATCGCTCCTCGGAGAACATCGCCCGTATACAGACAGGCCGATCTAAATGTTGGTACACCGGTGTGACAGAGATTCTGGAGGCTTCCGGAATCCAGATTGAACATCTCCCTCCTTTTCAATACTCTCTGAATGCTCCAGGCCACCTCCTTCCAAATCAGCAAGAGTTGAATAAAATCATTAAGGAAGATATTTACAGACGTTACATTCAGATTACATGGGCCAATCCTCCCAATGGGTTGCGTACTAAAATATCTTCCGGATACCATTGTAATGTCCCAAATGGAGCAATTTTGGGTTTTCTTGAAATTCTAACTCAGAAATACTACAAATAAAAATTGTATTCATATACAGAAGATTGCCATGTAAAATTTAACCACATAGAACATGCAAATAACGATAATGAGTAGAAGGAAATCTCAACTTTATTTATAATATATAAACTAGGGTCTTACATGTCAAAACAACTGATATAGTTGAGATAGAACTGGCCTCAAGAATCTTCTCCAATGCTGCCCTAGCCCTCCACCAAAACTGAACTGAATTGCCACTGCTAACCTCTCCCATGAATTCTGGATGAATTCACTAAGGGGAGATGGGTGCTCGCCCAATCTTTCTAAATCACTCGAGGGTTTCCATCCTGGGGCTACTGTTGAAGTAGAGAACCAGGTTCACAAACCTCTCCATAAGAAGAAAATACCAATCCAAGATGTCCTCCAATGGTCTCGTCCTCCTCTTTTATAGATCTGATGGACCCCTCTAGAACCTCCTATATTATTATTTTAATCATGGAGCACTTTTCACTCTTTTATTTTAATTAAACTATCATTTTTAATGCGGAAAAAGGGTAAATCGGCCACCATGTCTCCTCAGGTCATTGAAACTAATATCTAACCATCCCATATTGTAGATCTTCTCGTTCCGGTTCCAACGAGCTATTACACTAAGGTGTTCTGTCAAGTATTCCTCCCGGAACACCACCTTAAGCGTAATTAATTGAGTCAGGCCGAATAATAACTCTGTTTTTTGAAAGTTGTCGGAATGCACCGGATCGAAAGACAAACTGTGTGGATGATGGAATATACCAAGCGAATGCCATCAAATCTCATAGAAACTCCTCAAAGCCCCTGGGCATGCTGATGACACCAACCTGCACTTGTGACTTGTTTGCCCCCAATTCTGAAAGTCCGTCCTAATCATGTCATAAGGAACACCAGAAAAAGGAACATTACATAATGAGTGAGGTAGAGCTCATGCTAAGCTTTTACCCACATGCTAATGTGTATGTCTCGACAATCTTTTGCATTTTGATATTCTTTTGTTTTATTTTGTAGCCATGATATGCTCTTTATTTTCTTTTAGCTGCATCAACCTCCCAGGGAAAAGTTCCAAGCCCTAGGCAAGTATGAGGATGGATGTGTGCCAAATCCCAGAGAACCAATGGTCAGTTGAACCCCAAGAATGGAGGTGGAATAGGAGCTGTTAATGTAAGATGGAAAGTGTTAAGTGTGAAATAGGGATCGATGGAACTATGCTATCTCAATCATGGCTTCTTGAGTAGTGCCCCTCCTATACCCATTGGGCCATCAGGGGAGGTCCCACTGGACTAGGATCGAAGATTAACCCCCCATTTAAGGTGATGGAACAAGACCACAATAAAAACCCCTGTTTCTTCGAGGTTATCCCATAATCCATATCAAATGCTCAAATACAAACAAGCATAAGCACCCGATTTGCAAAATGAATGATGTACCTTTTGATTGAAAACACACATTATTCTGTGTGCTCTTGCTATATGGTGAGAAGCATATGGCTGATGCAGGTGGCAGAGATATAATGGCACGTCATCAACTTGTGGTGGTTGTCAGTGGCTGCATGGCTGGCCAGCTGGATGTGAAGAATAGAAGAAATTTTCTCCTCTATTTTCGTATGTAACAAGTACAAAGTAGAGATGCACACATAATACATGTTCATCGGACTAAGTCTTATTACTTCTCCTGCTGATGTTATCAGACACTTATTTTCGAAATTGTGTTTACTCTTTTTGAGAATGTCTCAAAATCCTGATTCTCTCTCTCTCCCTCTTTGATTATATTTGAATATTGTGCCCTGTGTTCATTAGGAAGAACCTTTTAAGGTGCAGTTAATAGATTATTTGAACTTTCTTCATTCAAATAGGAACTAAGTCAAAAGGGTCTGCATATGAGAATAGCATCCAAAACTTCCCAGTTTGCGATGAGCATGATATGCAAACTTCCTTGTAAGAAATGATTCCATCTGCTATTCATATATTTGTTTTCCGTTTAAGAGTTAAGTTGAAGTAGGCCTTTTATGGTCTTATAATGCAGAATTGTTGAGGATTACTATTTATTGATTTGTTCTAACATGAATTTTTTTTGTCTACAACTATTTTTTTGCAGCCTCTAACTATTTATTATGCCCTTCAACTTATTGCTTCTAGACTACAAAACATAATACCCAGCCCTGGGCACGAGTTGCGAATCCATTACTTGGGTAAGATCCAAAGTTTCCAAATATGTTTTATGAAATATGTATTATTACTGATTAAGCAGCTACAGATTGCAAGAATTTTAATTGTACAGTACTCTTCGAAAATACAGATGAAAAAAATTCCTTTTGTCATGCCATTTTCTAAAGATAAAATATTGTGATTATATTTCCATTTAGCAATTAAATCCCATATCTGGTGAGCCAAAGATGTTGTGTTGACATTTAACTATAATATTATGAATTTCCTATCTTGTGGTAGGGCTTTTTCATTAAAAAATGAGTAATTTAAGCATGCTTTAAAGTTGAAACATTTTTACGGGCCTAGATTTATGGCATATCCAACCAAAAATAATCATTGGGATTGAGATGCATAATGGGAAGGTTGATAGTGTAAGATATCACTGACCTGGATCTAAAATTGAATAGCCATAAATTGGTCATCCGGAAAAAAGTACTAGATAGTTCATAATATGAGGCAATAGATGAAGCTGCTGGAAAATATGTTAGAGCTTTTCTTGAATAAATAAGAAGGTTCTTCGATCAATTGTTGGTGAGACTTGGTATTAGTCGAAAAATTGATGATGTGTTATATTTGTATTTGTACATTTATCTCTGTAACTCTTTTCAGGAGACTCTTCTACATCTCAAGCATCACTCCACTTAACTCACCTACCAATGATAAATTCCTCACCTATCTTATCATAAATGTTCACTTACAATTTTTTGCACTACACTTAGAATACAATATATTGGACTATATGTACAAGTGCAGCGATTTTTATCTTGCATTCTCTTTTTTATTGTAGTGTTCTAGGGCAATTTTGCCCTTAGAATTCCTTTTTCTTCAATAAATCGTTACAATAATACACATTCATAAAATGTATTTGTGCATGGGTATAAAGAATCAAATAATGTTTTGGCTAGGGTTTATCAGAACATTCAACAACATAATACAGATAACAATGGCTTTCACTTGTAAAGCATGAGTATAAAAGAACAATCTTCAGCAATGGTATAATTCCCCAGTGATACTGAAACAATAGATACATTCTTGAGTTCACAACAGTTCAACGGTAATTCCACACTAGTTTATTTAATCCTGGAAATTAATAAATTAATTAATGAACTATCTCATTACTACTTATCGTGGCTGCGTCCGAGTTCCATCATGTGATTTTGGTATACGGATTTCTGGTTAGCCCTTTTGATGCCCTTTTTTCCACTTATGAACGAGGTATCCCTGAACTAATATATCGCTCACATATAGTATTTGCCCGCGACACTTCCTATTTGTATATTGTGGCTGTGAGTGGGTTGTGCTCGATCTGTGCTTGAGGTGACTATCCAGTATTTGAACCACCTTGCTATCCGGGGAAAAATACCACGTTAGCCTCCCCGCTATCCAAGACAAAAAAACATTCCAGTCTTGCTTGGTTTCACAACACCTATTTCACTGTGGAGGCCGGGAGGCCTCAGATCAACTCTGCAATACCCAATCTGTTTGTCACTTAAAGGCAGAAATCCATTTGCTGGCCAGATATAACCAGTTCTACTCAAAACTCGATTTTTGGTGCCTCAAAATGTTGAAGCCGCTGGGTGTGGATTAGATCTTGATTTGCTAGGGTAGTGATCACATCTGTTGACTCTACACTTCATGTCATATCAGATTGGTCCGCTGTTAGCTTAGTAAAAAGCCATTGTCCTGGGTAGAGCACAGGATCACCTTCTTTATCCAATGCTGGTTTTGACCAGTCACCTCACAAAAGGCCTCACTACTCTTGGGCATAATTTGTTGACCAATGGGACAACACACAGAATTTGTTTAACCAGAACATAGAAAAACAAAAGATAAAATAGAAGTTTTACTAACTAGGGTGGAATCTCTCACCACTGAGATTAGTAGGAAAAAGGGTCTTAAAACCCTCAGAGCCTTAGGCTCAAAGAAAATTAGAGACGAATGATCCAATCCAATGATGATCCAAATGAATTCATTGCTCTTGTATTTATAGATTTCTTTGATTGTATTTATAGATTTCTTTGAGGTGTTCTTCCTCAGAGGATCGAGTGAGGTTCACTCCCCCAACTTCGGGTTTCTTGCCCAGCTGCCCCAAAACTTGCCCAAACATTGGGTATTTTGGGGTTTTCCCCTTTATCAAGGACTGTAGCCTCGGGGATTGATAGGCTACTTCGTCTCTTACGCAGTTAATTTCACGGGAACATTACAGTCCCCCCTTCCTGACATTGCTTGTCAGTTGTCATCAAGCAATGAGAAGTTCCACTGCTGCCCTTTGTTTCCCTTCTTCAACTTGACGCTCATTTTCAACCTCTCTTTCAGAATCGGAAACAAGTTCATATTCATCACTAGAACCATCAAACCTAGAGTCACCACCATAGATGATTTCTATAGCATCCTCTATAGATTGTTTGTACAATCCATGCTTCGTGCTTCTAGGATTTTTCTTGGAGATGTTAATATCTTTGACACATGCATCATATCACTAATAGTCACAACCTTGTAGGCAAGATTATGGTTTATAGAGCTGCAAAACAATATGGTATTCGTGGCTTCTTCCAGAGAGATTTCTTGAAAGATACCCTCTTGGAGGATCAAACTTGATAGTTTGTTCTCATGAAACAGGAGCGGGTTCATCCTTACAACTGTCTGGCTTAGGATATTTTGTGCTTACATCTTCACTTTGAGTATTCTCTTCTGGTGCGGCCAACGTTGAAGGCTCTATCAACATCTCTGAATTACTCTGATCAACAAGGTAAGGTGTAGCTTTAGTATGATAGCTCTTGTCACTTTCTTGCATGCCATCTGCTACCCTTTCTTGGCTATTATTGTCATCATTTGAGATAACAGTATCAGATGAGATCTGCAGAGAGCTATCATTTCTAACCAATAGCAAATCACGACCATTTTTTGCTCGTTCTTTATCCTTTTCAGGAAACTGTGGAACTGCCTGCTTGGAATCTCTGAATGCATTGTCTCTTGCTTGTTCAGAAAAGGAATATCCATTTTGAGACAGATCACAATTTTCAGTACAAGAATGTCTCTGGTCGTGTGCTTCCAAGGTTAATTTGACATCAGATTGACAACATTGTTCTTTGCTCATAATTCTTGATACAAGCAGATTTTCCACATTTCCATCCATTTCGGTAGATAGAGGGTTATCATGAAAAGATGAAACTGACTCCAGTGAATGACAAATGGGATCTCTTCCTTTTAAGTTCTCTAAACCTCCACTTTGATTTACACATGTTCTATTTTCAACATGATCTAAAGCACCAGATTGCATGACATTTGTACTTTCAAAAACATCTACAAAGGAAGTAATGCCAACTTCTGTAGCAAAATCCCCATTATGAACTAGAGAATGGATTGTGTCACTTTGTGCTTTTGTAGTTGGAGTAAAAATACCACTTGGCCTTTTGAAATTAAAGCTAATTATAAAATTGTCTATATCTAGTCTCCTACTGCTTGACTGATTCAATACCTAGCCTCTATGATTTTTTAAGCCTGCATCAACAGGTTGAGAAGTCAGGGAATTCTCTTTACACCTTAAGCTCTTCCAATAATTTAAAGATCGTCTAGGTTGAGAACTAGCCTCTAGTAAGTCAGTGGCATTAACAACCTTTGCAGGCACAATCGGCCACTTGCAACTTTTTTCCCTGTCCAAAAGATTCACTGAAGATGTGGACCTGTGTGAGGGTATGCTTGTGATATAACTAGTATCATCTCTACTCTGGAAATTCATAGAACTCTCATTCCCTTTTAATTTAGACATATTTTCCTGCTGGTTATTCTCTTGTGACTTGTGTAAAACAGTTTGTTTTCAATCCCCACAACAGATTCTGCATGGTTGCTGTTCTGCATGCACCTTGATTCACACTCTACTAATCATTGTATTGGAACTGAGTTGATCCAGATTTATGAAGGAACCAAATGAAACACAGATTTAAACAAAAACACAGAGATACAACGAAATAAAACTTCAATTAATAAATAGTAACTGCTGAAAACTGTTAGCATGCATAAAAGAAACAAACTAGTTCGGGCAACAATAGCTTATATCTGAGACGAGATGTGAAGGCTACATGCCTTTTGAACTCTGTTACAATGAGGCTCAGAGGCCTTTTTATCGTCAAGAAACAATGGAAAACCCTAAATATCCAAAAACCTAACCCTAAGAGATGAAACGCCAAAAGCTTGTGGGCCCTGCTGGGGTTAGTTGGAACGTCAGCTTCCTGAGGTTGTAACTTTGACATACGTTCTCCGATTGGTAGGCACGATACCTTGTTAGAAAGATCTATCCGAGGACAACTTTCGGCTGCAAACAGGGGTTGTCGGCCGCCTGTTTCTCCAAAAAATGCCACATAGGGCCTCAAAACAGCTCCAAAAGTTCAGGACCCGGAAAGTCGCCAATAATAGAAAACTGCCAAAATAGCAAACTATGCTAGAAATTAGGAAATTGAAAGGAAATAGTGTTGGGGGTCCAAGTGGAATAGGCGGGTGACCACAAATATCCACTTGGGTCATGAACCACTTTGAATAGCTTGTTTTTCAATAGATTTAAGTTGATCCACTGGAACTGAACAAGTTTGAATATCTTGGCTTTCCGTAGATTTAGACAAACAAGTTTTGACTTGAGCTACAATAGAGTTTCTGCTTATTTTTGTTTTCTAAGTCACTTTGCAGGGCAACCTGAAGATATTCCCAGGTGCTATCACTATTCTTGTTGGCAGTGAGATTGTTTGCCGACAAATCCTCATGAATATCCACAAAAGAGCTATTTTCTAAGTACTCGTTACCAATTATAGCAGCTTCTTTTCTTTGAAAATTTGAATCAATGACCCTGACTTCAACCATGCCAACATCAACATTTTGGCAGTAGTCAAAACTATTGTCATCCATAACAACTATATTTTTTCCACCTATATCTACAAGCATTACATTCTCAACACCATTGCGTCCAAGATCTTCCTGTTGATTCTTGCCACAGCCTAAAGAATTGGCTTGAGCATATTCAACTCTTACCTCCACTTTATCAATGGCAAAAACTTCCTCTTGAACATGTGGAAACAAGCTTTTGTAACACTCCTTCCCTACATCATCTTGATCATGATTGTTGCCTTCAGTATCAGGTGCAACACTTGCAACACTCTCTTCAGAGCTGGCACTATTGCTTGTTGTCACTGGAGAATTAATTGAGTATGTCCTACATTGTGGGCTATTTGCTTTGCTGGCATAAAATGATGTGGCCGGAGCACTCAACAGTAGGGGCCTGAACATGCCTTGAGAATTTCCGATATCCATTTGATGCAATGTAGAGTCAAAAGATCTCTTTGGCACAAAGCTTGGTGAAATATTAATTGTTGATGTTGATCTTGTTTGTTTCTTCCCACTCTCAGCAGTAGCCTCAACCATTGTGTTTTTTGAAAGAGTCTCACATACATCCTTCATATCAGCGCATTGCTTTATAGCTTAAGGAATAGTTAACATCACCATTTCATTAGTAACAAGAGTTAGTTGCTCCTTAATCCTCTTATGCGAAATCTCAACAGAGGTGTCAATCTGCCATTCCACTCCATTATCATTATCATCAACTTTCTCATTATGGCCTTGTTGGTTCTCTCGAGGAGATTGATCATCCTCATCAAGGGATTTCTTCTTTGAAACCTTTGAATCCACATCATGGTTTTTCTTCTTCTTGGGGGGATACAACCACGTCCATGCTTTTGTCTGTGCTTTAGTTTGTCTTGTACACAACTTGTTTTTCTTACAGCTAGCCAAAAAATCGTTCCATATACTTGCGTTTTGTTGTGTGCTCTTAACATCAGGTTCAAGGGATTGATCCCTATCATTTTTCTCGGATGCTGCAACCTTCTTGTTAAATTTTTCAAAATTCTGTAAGAGCCACTCTGTTCCAATATTGCAATTATTTTACAACTTTCGTTTGTTGCTCTTCCAACTTTCTCCAAGGCTTTGCATATCCTTTGCCAAAATTTTTGTCTAGCTTCTCCATCTTCAGAAACCATCTAGGCTGGCAGGATCCCTGCTCTGATACCACTGTAGTGTTCTAGGGAAATTTTGCACTTAGGTTTCCTTTTTCTTCAATAAATCATTACAATAATACACATTCATAAAAAGTATGTGTATATGGGTATAAAGAATCAAATAATGTTTTGGCTAGGGGTTATCAAAACAATCAACAACAGAATACAAGTGACAGTGGCTTCCATTGGTAAAGCATGAGTATAAAAAAACAATCTTCAGCAATGGTATAGCTCCCCAATGATATTGAAACAATAGATATATTCTTGAGTTCACCATAGTCCAACGTTAATTCTACACTAGTTTATTTAATCCTGGAAATTAATAAATTTTAATGAATTATCTAATTACTACTTATCGTGGTTGTGTCCAAGTTCCCCGATGAGATTCTGGTATATGGATTTCTGATTAGCCCTTTGAATATCTTTTTTCAAATTCTATGCACAACCTCATGAACGAGGTATCCCTGAATTGATATATCGCTCATGGATAGTATTTGCCTGCAATACTTTTGATTTGTATATTGCTACTGAGTGGGTTGTGCTCGATCCATGCTTGAGGTTACTACCCATATTTTGAACCACCTTGTTATTGTTGGAATTTCTAAGTTTAACCTGTTAGAAATTCTTCCTGTACTATCTGGTTTATTTCTTCCTACGTGTTTAATTACTTAACAAGTTATTTACCATGTAAATATTGAAAATAAACATAAGTACAGTATCAACATCTATAGATCATCAACTGAGAGAAAACAAACACACAAGTGACATCGTTATTTTTGGACCAATGTCCCTCGAAAAACCCAATGCGGGAAAACCAGTGCAACTATTGGGTTTTATTATTATGTAGTTTTCAGAATACAACTAGGGTGCCAGAAATGGCTCACCCAATAGAGAATGCCCTCGGCAGTAGTACCTCTCCTCGGAGACGGATATTCCGGCTGAATAATCATCGGATGAATGATCCCACAGCAACAATTGCAGCTTCTACTACTCTGCATCACCCTATCCAGCTCACCAGCACCTAGTCTGCCCCACGAAAATCCTCCCAGCGCTGCCTCTTGGCCCTGCGTCATCTCTGCTAGCCTCTGCGCAGCTATTGAAGCTTTTGCATCAGCTCTTAGACCCTCTACGTCACCCACGATGGCCTCTTTTGGCTCTATGCGGCTCCTAGCTGCCTCTGTGTAGCACCCAACTGCCTCTGCGTCAACCCCTCCAGTCTTTGCGCTGTCTCTCTAGTACTAACTTTGCCTCTCTGCAATGTATTCGCTGCTCCTCGTTGCTGATCACTGATTCACTTTTGCTTAGCAACCCTGCTCTAGCAAAATGAATGACTGATCACTCTGGTGTGTTCTCCAACTGACCCTCAAGCCTCCTCTTATAATTTTCTCATTGGTCCATCAATGACCGAGATTAAATTTCTAATCAACGACTAAGATTAGATATGGTTTGATCCATGACTTTTGGAACATTCTAACCCAGTTTTATATTAATACCCATTAATACTTTAATTTTCCTAAGTTTAGACTTAGGAACTCCATTAAAAATATTAATTATTTTAATATCTCCCAAACTGGTTAGAATCTGCCCAACCCATTTCTGGGTCTTGGAGATCTCATGTGCTTTAGCCTCTCTACCAATTTTCATGGCTAGAGCACTTATGATGCAACCCCAAATCAACACTCCCTCTTAGCGAGGACAATGCTCTAGTAATACTCCACACTGAGCATCACCCTGATTATCCGATACCGGTCTCTGTGTTGATGCTAGGCCTCCCCGCCCAACATCCTCTGCACTGCTGCATCCTGTACTTTAGCTCCCTCTGCATCCCTGCTACTGCTGGTCCATCCTCCCAGCACTGCATCTACACTGCATCCCCCTCCCATTGTGCTGCATCGTGCTACTGCACTGCAACTCAGTTACTAAGAAGTAAGTAACTGATCCACCCAACTCAGACATCCCTATCAGGCTAGAAACACTCCCGATGCTGAAGCTCCCTTTGCCGCTAACAAGTGCTCCCTCTATTGACCTTCGCACTGCTGCAACAACTTTGTGCATCTTGCACTGCTGCCTTACGCTGTCTTGGGACTCCTGCTCTGTAGCTCCCTCTGTCGCTCCATCTGCATCTATCTCTACCGACATTCACCAGTCCTGCTACTCCTCTTCGGGTCTCTCGTAGCAAGGTAAAATCCAAGAGGTTGGGTACCTCGAGGATCCTGCCCCTCATTGCCTGTAGTCTGTCTGATTACAACTCGATGTCTCCCCACTTCCTCTCAAGTGGCGCATGAGCACTCATCGCATAGTCATCATTTGTCTCCACTTCTTTCTTCGCCCTTGTTGGCGCAACCTTGGTCTCAAAAGCCTCTCCCTTTCTCTTCTTCCTCGGACACTGGCTTGCATAGTGACCCATTTCCCCACAGTGGAAGCATTTGACCTTGGAGAGGTCCTTCTTCTTCCGTTTTTCCTGCTTTCCCTCAAATGCTAAGGCAGCATCCTCTTCTTCCTCCTTCTTGATTTTGACCCCCTTGTCGCTGCTTCCCGCCTTGGTTAGCCTTATGATTTCTTTTTGACGAAGAGCCACCCACAGTTCCTCCCAATTTGGAAGGGTTGACCTGCCTAGTATGCTTTGGACAAATACCTCCCAATCCTCTGAGACTGCGTTCAATGCGGTCCTCACCAACATCTCCCCATCCGGCGTGGCCCCTATGGAAGTCAGCTGATCTCAAATCTCCTTCAATCGACCGAGGAAGGTGTCTATCTATTCTCCCTTCTTCATCTGGTATGACCGCAACTGATTTTCTAGTAGCATCTTCCTCTGCATGGAAGTATGCTGATACAATTTTGTTAGGGCCTCCCACATCGCATTTGCTGTGTCCTTTTCGACAATATGTGGTACTACATGGTCCTTGACCCCATTAAGGATGATGCACTTCGCCCTGGCAATTGCCTCCTTGTACTTCTCATTTTCAGCTGGGTCAACTGGGATCGCCATCACTTTCAAGGCAAAGTCCTTGATGCGATATCTGTCTAGAATGGACAAGATCCTGGCCTTCTAGACCACAAAATTGGATGCTTCGTCCAACCTATCCTGATCTCTCAGTCCATTCACGACCATTATGATTCTCTTCTTCCGACTCCTCCGAGTCTTTCAACTTCTTGTTTGGAAGTTCTTGATTCGACTCCTTCTTCCCTTCTGGAAATCCCTCTTCTAATGTCAAGTTGACCCACTCCGATCGTCTGTGCAGCTGCACCATTGATTCAGATTCCTTGGCTAGAAATCCGCCTTGGTAGCAACTCCTTCCACCTTGGTCTTGCCCTGTTAGGTACTGTTTTGACCACAGTAGCCTAGCAGCTTCGCTCTGCAAATTACCCACAGCCTCCTAAACGCTAGAAACTAAAGGATTGATCCACTTGTCTCTGCGGAATCCCGACACCGACAAATCAACTCCCCCAGCCAACTGCGTTAGCCCTCCTGGGCTCTGTGTGAGCCTGATTCTTCCTTAGCCTCTGCACTGCCCTTCTCTGGCCAGAATGATGACGTAGTCCCTCTGCGTCACTCCTTCCTCTGTCGCCTTCTGCAAGGATTAGTTCTGTCACTCGGAACAACTGAATTTGCTGCGAATGCTTTGCTCGATTGATGCCTTCAGTTTTTCTGTGATCTACAACCACACTCTGATACCATGTTGGAATTTCTAAGTTTAACCCATTAGAAATTTTTCCTGTACTATCTGGTTTATTTCTTCGTACTTGTTTAATTACTTAACAAGTTATTTACTATGTAAATACTGAAAATAAACACAAGTATAGTATCAACATCTACAGATCATCAATTGAAAGAAAACAAGCACACAAGTGACACCGTTATTTTTGGACCAATGTCCCTGGAAAAACCCAATGCGGGAAAACCGGTGCAGCTATTTAGAGGGTTTTATTATTATACAATTTTCAAAATACTACTAGGGTGCCAGAAATGGCTCACCCAACAGAGAATGCCCTTGGTAGTAGTACCTCTCCTCGGAGACGGATATTCCAGCTGAATAATCACCGGATGAACGATCCCTCAGCAACAATTGCAGCTTCCACTGCTCTGCGCCACCCTATCTGGCTCACCAGCACCCAGTCTACCCCACGAAAATCCTCCCAACACTACCTCTTGGCCCTATGTCAGCTTTGCTAGCCTCTGCGCAACTATTGAAGCTTCTGCGTCAGCTGTTAAACCCTCTGCGTCACCCACGCTGGCCTCTTCTGGCTCTGGGTAGCTCCCAACTGCCTTTGCGTAGCACCAAACTGCATCTGTGTCAACCTCTCCAGGCTCTGTGCTCTCTTTGGTACTAACTTTGCCTCTCTGCAATGTATTCACTGCCCCTCGCTGCTGATCACTGATTCACTTTTGCTTAGCAACCCTACTCTAACAAAATGAATGACTCACTCTGGTGTGTTTCTCCAACTGACACTCAAGCCTCTTATATTTTTCTTGTTGGTCCATGAACGACCGAGATTAAATATCTAACCAACGTCTAAGATTAGATTTGGCTTGATCCATGACTTTTGGAACATTCTAACCCAATTTTATATTAATACCCATTAATATTTTATTTTTCCTAA
Source organism: Pinus taeda (assembly GCA_000404065.3). Lineage (NCBI taxonomy): Eukaryota > Viridiplantae > Streptophyta > Pinopsida > Pinales > Pinaceae > Pinus > Pinus taeda. The sequence goes on from APFE031559595.1 coordinate 277,335, forward strand.
GTTTAGACTTAGGAACTCCATTAAAAATATTAATTATTTTGATATCTCCCAAACCTGTTAGAATTTGTCCAAACCATTTCTGGGTCTTGGAGATTTTACGTACTTTAGCCTCTCCACCAATTTTCATGGCTAGAGCACATCCGATGCTACCCCAAATCAATAGCTATCTGGGGCAAAATACCACGCTAGCCTCCTTGCTATTCGAGATAATAAAATGTGCTAGTCTTGCTGGGTTTCACAACACCTATTTCACTGTGGGAGGCCGTGAGGCCTCAAATCAACTTCACAAGACCAAATCGGTTTGTTACTTCTAGGTAGAAATCCCTTTGCTGGCCAAATATAACCAGGTCTACTCAAAACTTGATTTTTTGTGCCTTAGAAACATGGAGCCGCTGGTTGTGAATTAGATCTCGTTTTTCTGGGTTAGTGATAGCATCCATTGACTCTACACTTCACGTTGTATTAGATTGGTCCGCTGTTAGCCCAGTAAAAAGCCATCGTCCTGGGCAGAGCTAGAGTGTCTGAACTGAGTGCATTGTTTTACTACTACCACGTCGCTTTAGAAATTGTAGATGCCACCTCATTTCACAACCTTATTTATCTGGCGTTGGTGTTGACCAGTCACCTCATAAAAGGCCTCACTACTCTTGGGTAGAATTTGTTGACCAGTGGGGCAACATAGAGAATTTTCTTAACCATAACATAAGAACAAAGTAAAGCTTGTGACAAGAAGACTAGTGTTGTGGATTTTGAGGGAGTAGATAGATCAACCATATTGAAGTATGCCTTGTTCTATGCTGAAATGAAGTCAATTGTGACTTCCAAGATGAAGATGGCTAGAAGTACAATGCAAAGGATTACTTTAGTAAGAGGGAGAAGATTATGAAGAGTATTTTTCTCACCTTGTTGGGAACCTCGCGCTAGGCTATTGAGTCTTGTTTTCTTAAAGAGTGATGTTTTTTTTTTTTTTTCTCGGTAAAAGTTTAATCTATTAAGGAAAATATAGTACAATGAGAAATTACAGCCAAAAAGCAGGAACAAGGGCAGCCGGAAAGGATGATCCATCCACCTCGGCCCCTAGAAGAGAAGACAGAGACGAGAACTAAACAAGAAGAGACAAGAGGAGCATAGAAGCAGTGCAGAACAGAGGATTCTATCCGACATGGTTGGAATCAACTAAACGACACTTTTTCCCTTTCTTTTTGCCGACTTTAACCCATTCAGGAGAGCATTGCTGTTGAGGCGAGATTTGCAAGCTGAGCTGGGCAGAAGGAGAAGTCTCCTTGTCTGAATCCGATGGAGAAGATTCATGAATCCTTTTCTGTGAGATTGGCTGAACAGACAAGTCCTCTGGCTCCGCCTGGGGCGGATTCTGTGCTTGATTTGCTTCCATATCTTCCGCGGTTTCTTCCTCATCATCCGTGCTGAAATCAAAGTCGTCCATGGGGGGAGGGGTGTGAGGCTTCCAGCTTTTAGATTTCTGCTTCGGATTGGCCTTCTTTTTGTGTGCCGGCATCGCGGGACAGGAGCTTTGAAGGTGCCCTGTGTGATGGCAGTTCCGGCAACGAAACGCTGTGTTCTCGTAGTCCAGGGCCTGAGTCCAATGAAAGTCTCCAATTTTGAGATTGATCTGGTCAGGGAGACCTTTGCTCATGTCTATTTCTACACAGATTCTGGCAAAAGTATAGAGGCCCAGTTCCCCTCTTGAGACGTCTGTATCAAGGAGGCGGCCTAGAGCCTTGCCAATCCCTTGGAAAACCGCAAAATGCCATAGATGCGCTGGGAGGTTGGGGATTCGGACCCAGATGGGGAGCTTGGTTATGACTGCTGTAGCTGGATCGAAATCTGGGAACCATGGAGTGAGAAATAATCCTGCTGTGTCCCAGAACCAGGGACCTGCAGTAAGGGCTTTTTGGTAGTCCTCATCGAAGGCGAACACTACAATGAAGAAGCCCTTTGAACATAACAGAATCTTGCAGTTGTTGGTCCAGTGGGAGTGGACCCATTGGAAGAGGTCTGCTGTACGCGGCCAGAGCCCATTAAACCTGCAAATAATGGCATGCTCTGCAAACTTTTGAGTTTGCTCATCTAGCGATGGATGCATTATTTCAATGGTGGGGGTTTCCTCCAGTTTGTCCACCAGAAAAGGTTTGGGAGCCTGAACTGGTGGAGCTGTCTTTTCAGGCTTCTTAGCATGGACTGCATCTTTATATGAAAATGCCTTGGCTGTGGATGACTCTCCAGCAGCTCCTCCTCTCAAACGGAGGGTTAAAATAATGGTTGCATCTTTCTTAATACCATAAAAAGAAATAGGATGGCAATCTTCAAGTTGTTTACCTTTATGGAGAAGCCTTTGAGCTGCAGAGGGGATCCCCAATTTGATGTTCAGAGTAAGCTTGATACTCTGCACTAGATCCGTCTGGCTTACCCATTGTAACATGGTTTTGCCTGTAATGAGCTTGATTTGTATCTGGTACGATGAAGAAAAGTCTGAAAGCCTCTTTTCCTTGTAGATCTGTGAAGAAAGGGGGCATACGCGTTGGTTGTTTTTCGATTCCTGGATCTGCCCCAAGCGCAAAAGAGGCCTACAGCCATCCGGAACAAACCCTTCCTTCCCTAAAGCCCCGATCCGAGGAGAAGCAGCTGAGGGCTGTGCGTGGTTGACCTTGGCCGCTGCTCCGGCTTTCTGAAGAGGGCCACCTAAGCCAGATAAGGAAGCAGGGTGCTGAAGCCAGACTACTCCAGAGCCCACTGCAAAGAGATCGGCGTGAGCATCCGTGTCCGCGACGCCGGCGATCTTGGACGGGATGTCTGGCGAATCTGCGAAGGGGGGAAAGACCATTAACCTGTGCATGAAGATCTCGTAACCTTCCTCAGCAGGGGCGCTCAGAAAACCGATGGCGGCAGAGGGCATGGAGCCGGCAAGTCTTGGGTTCGTCCACGGGGAAGTGGGGTACCAACGCTGCACCTGAAGACCAACACGGTCAATGCCCTGACCGTCCTCATGCCAGAACACCAGATCTCCATTGCCAAGATGGGCAGGAGCCACGGAAAAGAGCCGAAGCTTGACGCCGGCCGCTCGGGATGCAGATCCGTTGAAAACCCTATCGCTCCTCATCCTCCGTGATCCTCCAAGGAGTTTTGAAATATTAAGGATAATAGAAAATTCGATTAAAAGACTTCTTAAAGAGTGATGTTGATCCAAATGTGTACTACAAATTTGTTGAAGATGGGTCCTTGATTTTACTACTATATGCTGATGATGCCTTTCTGTCAAGGGCTGAGGATCTCATTGTTTAGTTTAAGAGGGAGTTGATTTTTAAATTTGAAATGAAGGATCTGGGTCTAATGCATTACTACCTGGGATTGGAAGTGTGGCAAAAACTTGGTGAAATCTTGGTTGAGATCCTTTAGAAGTTTGGCATAATGAATTGTAAGTCCACAGACTCTCCCATGGTGACAAATTTGAAGAAGCTGCGAGACTTTGATTTTGACTTGGTTGATTGCCCCATATATCGTCCACTGATCGGCTCGTTGAACTGATATTTGCTATGCCGTGAACACCTTTAGTCAATTCTTGGTTAAGCCCTAACATATGTATTGGATTGGAACAAAACATATGTTGAGATGTTTACGTGACATCATTGCTTATGGATTAAATGGTGAATTGCAACTGTATGGATTTACAGATTCTGATTGGGACAGATACATAGAAGACATGAAGAGCACTTCTGAATGTTGTTTTAGTCTGGGCTCTGCTATGATATCATGGAAAGCAGGCCTTTGTTGCATTTAGCATGACTGCAGCTGAATATATAGCTACTTGTTTAGTCTATTGTGAAGCAATTTGGCTTCCAAACGTTCTTGCAACATTGTCTTAATCAAGTGCTAGTGATGACATGGTGATAGGTTGAAGCACATTGAGTAAGGAGCTGTGAGGCTCAAATACATTTCTATTGATGAGTAGGTTTCTTATGATCTGACTAATCCATTGTTTCTGATGAAGTTTGTTTACTTAGAGAGAAGCTTGGAATGGCTGGAAAATTCCTCTATTTGAGAAAGGGAGCATTGATTGTATAACATCATGAGACTAACATTCTTCCTTGAGCTTGGTTGAGAAACCATGGTTTATGGTTGGGAAGATTGTCCTGATTTCTCCCTTGGGTCGTTGAGTTTGACTGAGAAACCATTATGGTTGGGTAGGTTGGTTTTGAGGCTTGTAGTGCTCCCTTAGGCCATTATGTTTGAACAAAAGACTAGTGGGTTTGGTCGGGTACATTGATTTTGAGATCTCTCCCTTGGGTCATTGTGTTTGATTGAGAGACCAGTGGGCTTGGTAGGGGAGATTGATCTTGAGTTCTCTTCCTTGGGTCATTGTGTTTGACTGAGAGACCAATGGGCATGGTCGAGAAGACTGATTTTGAGTTCTCTCTCTTGGGTCATTGGGTTTGACTAAGAGACCAATGGGATGGTGGGAGAGATTGACTTTGATTACTCTCCTGGGTCATTGTGCTTGACTAAGAAATTGTTACATATGGTTGGAGAGTTTGGCCTCATCAACAATATTGATTGATCCCACAGTCAGTTGGGTTATGAGTCTTGACCTTGGTACCCATGGTTTTGGATTATGGGATGAAGTTGATGCTGTAGATTATAATGCTATTTGCATTTGTTATAACCTTTTCCTAGAGAAATTTGTCAACATGAGAACATCTGGATGGTCATTATGGATACCTCCGTAGCTAAGAGGGAGTGTTTAATTTTGTGGCTATGGTTAGTCTTCATAATTATCATTTTGGTCATTGATGTATTTTGCGAAACAAGCTCTTCATGCTCAAATTAAATGAAAATAATTTGAATTTTTAAATTCAAAATTTTGGTTCCAAAATAACCTAGTTGACCCTCCTACAATAACAAGTTGTCTCGTTCAAATAATCATGTCGGCCGAGCTTCTAGAGGCACCCATTCAACCTCTCCTTGACTATATATATACACTCCATTTCATCCTCCTTGAAGTAGAACAATTTGGCCAAGTCTGAGGCAAAATAGGATGAGTTTGAGGCCACAAAAGTGGACAATTCTGAGCAAGCAAAAGAAGAAAGTTCGGACCTATGACAAAGAGGAAGGAACGAATCTATGGATGGAGGTAAGATCAAATCCATGGAGCAGATCTAAGGCCGAATTTGTTGTCTTGTTTTGAGTGCAACTGACTAGGTATGACCTAGCTATTTGGTTGCTTTAGTTGACCTTGTATTTGACTGATGTATCTTTGTTGAACTTGATGATTTCTCTAAGGAAGGGTTGTTGGGTTTTTCCCAAGGTAATTTTGTGTCTATCGTGTTTGGCTGTCTCTTCAATGTTCTTAGTGGCATTATTGTTCTACTGTTGATGACTTTTTTGTATGATTGCTTAATGATGAATGTGGTATACGAAAACTTGAACTAAGAATCATTGGAAGTAATTATCAATTAATGAAATCTTTGAAAAATCAACACAATGCATCATACATGTAGTTTAGATAAAGGGCTTTATAAACTAGGGTTTCTTGATATGAAACAATAAGGGAAAACCTAGACATGTAAAAGTCAATGAAAGGGTTTGCTAGAAAATTAGGTCAACAAAGCAATAGAACAAACCCTATGAATAGGCTCCAAGTTGAAACTAGAGTAGGGTTAGTGTTTCTAGGCACAAATTTGTCTAGAAAAGGATGATCTCAACCCTCTAAACGGAATATTTACCACTATGAAAGATAGATTTTTGCGATTGGAAGGCAACAAGAAAATAAATCTTGAATTTTTATTATACCAACATGCTTCCAAATGCCCTAGGAAAAATTTGGCCCTAACAAAATGTTGAAATGTAATTAGGTTCGGTCTTCATAATGATGTGTAATTGTGATTTTATGGAATTGATGAAAAGAAGAAAAATAAACTTATTATTGTATTTCTTGTCTCATGGGTTTCATGAGCAAGGAATTTTATTTTAGTATGACTCCCATTGTGAGTCCTTAGGATTGGCCATAAAATCAATTTGAGTCTATGTCATGTATGGTGGACCCTTCTTGGGCATATTACACTTATGTAAGAGTCAATAGAATTGTCAAGTAGTTCTCCAAGACAAGCATAAGGCATCCCTTTTCAATTCGGCCTCAAATGAATTAATTAACTCCTCCAAACAGTCATGTCGGCTTACCCTCTTCAAGTCGGCTTATTAAAGTGGCAAACCACTATAAATAGGGCCATCTGAATTTCATTTGAGACACAGATTTTATGTCACCAAGTCTAAAGCAGAAACTGCGAAGTACAAAAAAAGAAAGAGCTGAGATAGGGTAGCCAAGAAAGTGTGAGGTTTGAATTTTAGGTGTAGAAGAAAGAGTCGAGAAAGGGTAACTAAGAAAGTGCGAAGTCTGAAGCCTAAGTGTAACAGAAAAAACCGAGAAAGGGTACCCGAGAAAGTGCGAAGTATGAAGGTTAGTAGCAGCAAAAGAGAGGCCGAGACAAAGAAAGTAAAGTCTAGAAGGAAGGCCGAAGGTTTGAAGCTAAAGAAGATCGAAGTGGAAGAGGAGCTGAGAAAAGGAAAGGAGCAGAAGGTTGATTGTTGTTGTTAAAAGAGAACTTGTGTCTTGGTCTTGGAGTGGCAAATAGGTCAAGGGCCTTGGTTTTGGTATTCGTTAATTGGAATCTATGTAAGAAGAATTTGTGTGGGTTTTCCTCTCAAAGAGAGAGGTTTTAGCCTTGGCTGACAGACTATATTTTGTGTCTCTTGTCTCTTTATGGTATATGCATTGGTAGTTGTTTGATGAAGAAGAACACTAATAACCTAAGTAAAAGAAGATCCTAATCTAAAGAAGTAAAAAGCGCTCACAAGTAGTTACTAATAGAAGAGAAATCACTTAATTGTTATGCCTAGATTTCTCAACATGGTATCAAAGCTAAGGTGACTAAGTCAAGGAAGGGCATTTTATCAAGAGTCACTCAAGGATCAAATCTCAAGAAAGGCATCAAAGTGAAGATCATCTTGAAGTCAAAGGAAGCATAATAACCCTAGATCAAAGAAGTCTACAAAGAAGTATTGGGATCATCATCAAGAGGAAGAGGGCCAAAACCCGACATCTACTCAAGACAAAGTGTTTTGATGACTATTCATCCAAAGGAAGCTAGATCAAAAGGCAGCATCATCTCACTCTCTGTGGGATCATTCCTGAAGAAAACTACATCAAGGAGAAGTTTTCTATCCTCTATATCATCATCAACATCAAGGAAGCAACAAGCAGGAGGAGTATCCTATCAAGTAAGTATATATATGTCCACATCTGAATTTGTCAAAATGCCTTTTTGCAAGGAAAGCAACAAATTGGTTGGGGCTTCAAACTATCTTGCATGGAAGAAAAGAATAGATTTGAATCTCTGTGATATTCCCACTTAGCATTATTGCTAAGTGAAATATCAATTTTGATAAATTTTGACTTCATTCATGTTGGCACTTAGGAAATGTGGGTTTAGAGGCCCCACATCGAATTTTGATTAAAAGCAAGCCCCAAACATTAGAGGAGGAGGAGAATATCGAGCCCCTAGTGGAGTGTGGGGGCCACACTTGGAGAATTACGATCCACATGGAGAACTCAGAATACACATGCCTTGGAGGGAAATTCGGTGGGAGAAAATCGAGGTGGGCTCACATGAGTGCGTTGGAGGCATCTTGACAAAAGGAAGGGAAGGCACTCATTTGGTCATTCAATCATCTATTAAGAAATTGTGTCTTTGATATAACACGCTTGAGCTGAAGCCAAGTCTGCACGTGCTGTTTAGCACACGAGTGTCTCCGAGAGGAGATCTCAACCGTTGCTTTGGTGGACTTCGAGTCCCAGCCCAAGGAGGGAGTTCCATCCTTTTTCCAATTGTTCCAGTAGTGGGGTGCGTGTTTGTGGGGAGGAGACAACCAACAAAGCATGGACTGCATAGTGCTTGGAGGGGGCACACTTGGGAGTCGAGTTGTGAAGGGAGGTTGGGCCTGAGGTTTGAGGAGGAGTCTGGGAGAGCCTTTGCTTGGAGTTTGTAGCTGTTTTTGGGCGCATTTGTAGCAGGATAGACTGGTTGGCCGAATTTCCTAGCAGTAGAGCCATATTGGGAAAAGAGGGCCGAAATTTCGAGGTCAACTAGAGCCCATTTCCTTTGTGGGTTATTCTGGGTATTTGGTGGAGAGTCTGGGGTTAATTTCCTAGAATTTTCTGAGCACTACAGTAGGCCCTAGCAACTAATCTTCTCACCGAGCAACGTATTTCTGAGTAGTTCAACTTAGAGCTATGAGATAGAGCAACAACGTGCTTGAGGGGTATTTCTTATTATTCATTTGGGCTTAGCTAGCTTGCCTCACGCAAGCCCAGGTGCACTCTTTCTAGTGCCTAATTGTACCCTCTTCATATTTTAGTAAAATGGCTCACTAGCACAGTTTTGGTGCATTTTTGTGATCTGATTGATGTGTTTAAATGTTGTGGCCTTTTGTCTATGTTTGCTTTGTATAACTATTGTCAAAATTCCCTAGGAATATTACAATCTCATTGAAAATGAGGTTATGGAACATGTCAAAGGTTCTATCACTAAACCAAGAGAGGAAGATGCTCAAGCTCTTGCCATGAAAGGTGAAGTTAGGGTTCAAAGGATTCTTATAGAATCCATCAAGGATCCCCTCATCCCATATGTATTTAAACTCGAAACTTCAAAAGAAATCTATAACAAATTGGTAATGTTATTTCCGTAAGCGCTGTTGGAAAAGTCATCTCATTAAGACAAGAACTATACATGCTGAAGATGTCAAGGGAACATGGAATACCATCATAATTTGTGAGGATATTTGAGATCCAGGATCAACTACAAGATCTGGGAGAAGTCACGTCTGATAGAGAAATGACTACAGTTGTATTAAATGCACTACTAGAGGAGTGCGGTAACTTCACTTGAAGTATCTATGCGAAGAAAGTGTTGAAAAATGTGTAACTAGGTTCGGTCTTCATAAGTATGAAATGTATTCTTGTAAATTATAAAATGAAAAGAAATTATTATTGGAGCATGCGTTTCATGCTTAAGTTCTTTTATTTTATAGGTCAAGCACCCATTTAGTGCTTGTAAGGTTAGTCCTAGGTTTATGGGTCATTGTCATGTATTGAAGACCCCATGGGCACATTGTATCTTGTAAAGAAAATTTTGTTATTGTCTTTAAAGTGTCGAAATGCCCTCTAAGATTAAGTCGGCCTAGAAGCTATCAAGTTGGCCTACATGAAGAGCCATGCCCACCCTTAAAGAAGCCTATATATAGAGTGGAACTCGTCCTCCATTAGACACACTCACTCACATCTCTTTCTATGTGAAGAAGAGGACTAAGAGAGGCCGAAGAAAAAGGACGAAGAAGAAGTTGAAGGAAGTCGAAGTGCTTTGGTTAGTTTTCTCTCACGTGAAAGTCGAAGCTAGGGTTTCTGCGTTGGGGATATCTTTGGTTCAATCTTGGAGGAAAGAGAGAAAAGAAGTCAAGTGAAGGTCACTTAGGGTGTCTCACTAGCCCTAAGTCCCATGGAAAGGCAAGCAAAGGGAAGAGAAGGCCATACGAAGAGATCAAAGTCTTCAAGAGGAGCAACAACAGTTGCCGGGAGATAGAATTTCAGATATGTAGTAGGGGGTCGAAGTTCTTACAGTAGGAGGCCGAGTTGATCTTGATCTTGGAGGGTATTTGTCTGAGTCACTAGGTCATGGTATTCGTCAAGCGAAGGATCTATAAGAAGAGAGAGATTTAAGGGTTTTCCCTTCAAGAGGAGGGGTTTTGGCCCTGGCTTGCAACCTATATACTATGTCACTGTTCTTATTGTTTTGGTAGCTGTTTGATGTATCTCACACTATATTAATAAGGAACAAAGCTAATAAGGTAAAAGGTAACACAAACAGTTATCGAGTTAAAGAGAATTAACATATCACTGCCCTGTTGAATTCTCAATAGAAAGAAGCTACTCCATTCCAGTATCTATGGTCACTATGCAAGATTGAAGAATCTAGACTGAAGGCCAAATCTGATGTGGGAGTAGGTGAGCAAAATCAAGCTTATGCTGCAATGACAAGAAGAAAGGGACAATTTGGAAAGTTTGGTCCTCAGAAAAAAGAAAAAGAACATGGCTAAAATCCAATGTTATAGGTGTCAAGAATATGGACACTACAAAAGAGATTGTCCTAAGATCAAGAAGGACAATAACAAAAGAAGAAGAGAAGAAGTTCATATCATTGAAGAAGTTGAGGAAGCTGAAAAGAAGAAGTCCAAGATAGAGGATGTAAAAGATCTTTGCTATGACTGAGATAGTCTTCCTCACCTAAGTTCTTTTCAAATTCCTAAGTCTTATGTTGTAAGATATGGCAATCATAATTCACTAAATGGGATGCATCAAGGCATCATAGAAGCATTGAAAGAAAGATCTCGGGACATCATCGTAGAGAAGCATGAAGGATGGATAGAATTTATGGAAGGCTAGGATATAGCTCTTGGGAATCTCATTGGAAACATAAGTGGCAAGGTCATCTAGTACAAGGTTCATCATACATCTAACAAAAGGAAACATTTGCTGATGAGGATACTTTAGAGCCTCAAGATTCTCTGATGGAATCTTCATTGAAAGGTTCATCGATCAAGAGAGGAAGCAAGTGTTTCATCAAGAATTCCAAACTTGTGGAATTCATGGGATGATGGTATGATGACATAAAAGTGAAGCAGATCAAGGGTTTGAAGCTCTTTCAATCAAGAAAGCTACTGCATGAAGTCTAGATGAACCAAAGAAAAATGAGGTATGTATGCTTACATTTGATATTGTAGAAGTCATGCCATATGGTTGCAGGTAACATGGATCAATGCTCTATCTTGAGAGCATGATCAAAATGAAGGATCTCCTCCCTTGAAGAAATGCAAGAATGCATGAGTCATACATTCACTAGATGAAATCAACATAATATGTCCTCATATGAAGTATTAGGTGGTTGACAACAATTGAAGAACTCTGATTGGAAGCTCCTGGGAATGAGATGTGTGACGAAAGGAAGGAAGAGATCATGGAATATGCAACCATGGTAAAGGCTATCAACATCCGAAAGACCAAGAAGATTTGACTAGGATATCTCCATGGAAGATATGAAGACTCTGACGAAGTCTAAAAAAGAAAGAGACCCCTGACAATATATATATCTTTGGGAGATGTGTTGATATGTATGCAGGATGCTGGTGCAAACTAGAAATGTCATGATGAAAGACCATCACAAAGATAATGTTGATTTTAATGTTCATTCCTTTATTTTTGAATAAATATCTGGATGGGTTTATGTAGGGCTGCAGAGGGAAGATTTATGGATATCTTCCACCACCGATGCACATGTAGTAGGATGAAAGATCCTTAAGTAAACATGGCATGGATAAAGCAACATGGCATGAAGGAAGGCCAGACATGGACTGATGGATCACTTTCCGATGATGACATGGCTAACCCATGGATGAAGGTGATGGATGGTCGGTGCCCTATGTAGAAGTCCCAAACATGAAGACTCCTAGATAACGAAAAGAAGTTCATGACATCGTGAGGAGTTCTTCAAGCCGCTGGTTGTCCCATTATCTCCACCTAAGGAGATGCTATAGGTCCCTAATTAGGAGGGAGCCTGAAAACAAGTTTCTTACTTGGAAGAAACTTGGAAATTCCTAAGCCAAGAGGGAGCTTAGGTACATTCCTTCTGTAGGAATGAGTACATTCCTTTATTGGAATATATATGTCCTCCCTAATTAAGAGGGAGAGATAGACACATCATTCTTGTCTTCAATTGGGAAGACCGAATGGAGGTTTGGGTAAGCATCTGGCATCCAATGCTCTTTGAGGATGTATTAGGGAATCCAATATAAGAGTAGTCGTTGAGGACCGATATTCTTTGAGGACTAGGAATCCGAGATAAGAATAGTCTTGGTGGAATACACCCTGAGAACCTTGGTGGGGTATGTTTTGAGAGAGACAATGATGAGGGTGTCTATACATCATTGGTCTTGCTAGCATTGTGCTTAGATCTTTTTGGGAGATAGAGGTGTTAGTCAAGGCCTTCCTATGTGCCAATGCTAGTTGATATGATGCTATATAGATGGGTTACCAATCCTACTTTTCTTTTGAGAAATTCAGATTGAGAATGACCAAGTACCATTATGAATACCTCCCTAGTTAAGAGGGAATGTTGAAAAGTAACTAGGTCTAGTCTTCATAATGACATGTGTAATTGTGATTTTATGTAATTGATGAAGAAAAATAAAATTATTATTGTAATTCTTGTCTCATGGGTTTCATGTTGATTTGGGGTAGCATTGGATGTGCTCTAGCCACGAAAATTGGTGGAGAGGCTAAAGCACATGAGATATCCAAGACCCAGAAATGGTCTCAGCAGAATCTAACCGGTTTGGGAGATATTAAAATAATTAATATTTTTAATGGAGTTCGTAAGTCTAAACTTAGAAAAAATAAAATATTAATGGGTATTAATATAAAACTGGGCTAGAATAGTTCAAAAGTCATGGATCAAGCCAAATCTAATCTAAGCCGTTGATTAGAGATTTAATCTCGACTGTTGATGGACCAACAAGAAAATTATAAGAGGAGGTTTGAGGGTCAAGTGGAGAACACATTGAGAGAGATCAAGAACTCGATTTTATGGGGCAGGATTTGCTGAGGAAATTGAGTGAGTGATTAGAGTTGCAGTCGAGGGGCAGTGAATACATAACAGAAATGCAGAGTTAGTAACAGGAGGATCAGTGCATAGCCAGGAGAGGGACGCAGAGCCAGCTAGAGGCCACGCAGAGGCAGCCAGGATCTACGTAGAGCTAGAGAGGGCCAGTGTGTGAGACGCAGAGGGTCCAGGGGCTGACGCAGTGGCTCTAGAAGCGGACGCAGAGCCTAGAGAGGTTGACGCAGGGCCTAGAGGCAGCGTTGGGAGCATTTTGTGGGATAGACTGAGAGCTAGAGAGCCGGATAGGGTGACGCAGTCGCTATCAGAGTGATGCAGAGCAGTGAAAGCTACATTGTTGCTGTGGGATCGTTCATCTTTAGTCGGAATATCTGTCTCCGATTGAGAGGTACTACTGCTGAGGGCATTCTCTGTTGGGTGAGCCATTTCTAGCACCTATGTTGTATTTTGAAGTTGCATAATAATAAAACCCTTTGAATAGCTGCACCGGTTTTCCTGCATTGGGTTTTTCCGGGGACATTAGTCTAAAAACAATGGTGTCACTTGTGTGCTTGTTTACTTTCAGCTGTTGATCTGTATGTGTTGATACTGTACTTGTATTTATTTTTAGTATTTACATGGTAAATAACTTGTTAAGTAATTGAACAAGTAGGAAGAAATAAATTAGATAGTACAAGAAGAATTTCTAACGGGTTAAACTTAGAAATTCCAACATGGTATCAGAGCGTGGTTGCAGATCACAGGATAACAGAAGGCATCAACAGAGCATAGCAGTAGCAGTAGAAAACAACTGTCCCGAGTGACAAAAGCTATTCCTAGTAGAAAGAAGCAAGGAAGGGGTGACGCAGAGTGCGTGCGTCATCAGTTCGAGCCAGGAGGAGGATCAACGTAGTGGCAGAGAGGAGCAAACCTGACCTACGCAGTGCCCGATCATCTTTCTCAGCCAGGAAGGATTGATGTTGTGGCCAAGAGGTGTAGATTTTGCCGTGATTGCGTAGAGCCTAGAGGCTCAATTCTTCAAGTTACTGAGGGATAGGAGGCTGCGGATAATTTGCAGAGCGAAGGTGGTGCGATACTGTGGTCAGAACAATACCTAACAAGGCAAGACCAAGGAGGAGGGATTTCTAGAAAGGAAATTGAGACTCAGAGGGAGTCAAATCGAGGACTTTTAGGAGGGAAGTGAAGAGACTCAGAGGAGTCAGAAGAAGAGAAACACGATGGCAGTGAATGGGTTGAGAGATCAGGATAGACTGGACGATGCTTCCAACTTCGTAGTTTGGAAGGCCAGGATCTTGTCCATTCTAGACAGGTATTGCATCAAGCTCTTCGCCTTGAAAATGATAGCGATCCTAGTTGAACCAGCGGAAAATGAGAAATACGAGGAAGCAATGGCCAGGGCAAAGTGCATCGTCCTTGATGGGGTCAAGGATCATGTCGTGCCGCATATTGCCGAGAAGGACACAACAAATGAGATGTGGGAGGCCTTGAAGAAATTGTACCAGCATACTTCCGTGTAGAGGAAGATGTTACTTGAAAATCAGTTGCAGTCATACTAGATGTAGAAGGGAGATCTGTTAGATGTCTTCCTTGATGGATTGAAGGAGATCCATGATCAGCTAACTTCCATAGGGCCATGCCGGATCAAGAACTGATGGTGAGGACCGCATTGAACGAAGTCTTAGAGGATTGGGAGGTATTTGTCTAGAGCATATTGGGCAGGTCGAGCCTTCCAAATTGGGAGGAACTGTGGGTAGCTCTTCGTCAAGAAGAGATCAAATGGGTGACCAAGGTAGGGAGTAGCAGAAAAGGGGTCAGAATCAAGAAGGAGGAAGAAGAAGATGCGGCTCTTGCATCTGTGGGAAAGCAGGAGAAGAGAAATAACAAGGACCTATCCAAGGTTAAATGCTTCCATTGTGGGGAACTGGGTCACCATGCGAACCAGTGTCTGAGGAAGAAGAGTAAGGGAGAGGCTTCAAGACCAAGGTAGCGCCAACAAGGGCAAAGAAAGAAGTGGAGACAGATGACAACTGTGCCATGAGTGCTCATGCGCGACTTGAGAAGAAGTGGGGAGACATCGAGCTATAGTTAGGAGGACTACAAGCGATGAGGGGCAGGGTCCTTGAGGTACCCAACTTTTTGGATTATACCTTGCTACGGGAGCCCCGAAGAGGAGTAGCAGGACTACCGGATGTCGGTAGAAATGGATGTGGATGAAGCGACAAAGAGTGCTACAGTGCAGGAGTCTCCGGACAACGCGAGGCTAGTAGGCTGCAACAGTGTGAGAGGCAGGAGAGTGTTGCACCAATGCAGGATGGCATAGAGAGGTGTGCAACGGTGCGAGATGTAGGGAGTTGTTGCAGTAGCGCAGAGGTCAGTAGAGGGAGCACTTGTTAGCGGCAGAGGGAGCTTCAACATCGGGAGTGTTTCTAGCCTGACACGGATGTCAAATATTGGGAGGATCAGTTACTTACTTCTTAGTAACTGAGTTACAGTGCAACGGTTAGCAGTGGTAGTGCTATGGACAACACGATGCAACATGATGAGAGGGGATGCTGTGCAGATGCAACAGTGGCAATGGTAGGGCCGTGGGCAGCAGCACAGATGTAGAGGAAGCTGTCGTACAGATGCAACAGTGGCAGTGGTAGGGCCATGGGCAGCAGTACAGGATGTAGCAGTGCAAAGGATGTTGGGCGGGGAGGCCTAGCATCAGCACAGGGACCGATGTTGGATGATTAGGGTGATACTCAGTGAGGAGTATTACTAGAGCACATTCTTCACTAAAAGGGAGTGTTGATTTGGGGTAGCATCGGATGTGCTCTAGCCACGAAAATTGGCGGAGAGGCTAAAGCACACGAGATCTCCAAGACCCAGAAATGGTTTGGGCAGAATCTAACTAGTTTGGGAGATATTAAAATAATTAATACTTTTAATGGAGTTCCTAAGTCTAAACTTAGGAAAAATAAAATATTAATGGGTACTAATATAAAACTGGGTTAGAATGGTCCAAAAGTCATGGATCAAGCCAAATCTAATCTAAGTCGTTGATTAGAGATTTAATCTCGGCAGTTGATGGACCGACGAGAAAAGTATAAGAGGAGGCTTGAGGGTCAGTTGGAGAACACATTGAGAGAGATCAAGAACTCGATTTTCTGGGGCAGGGTTTGCTGAGGAAATTGAGTGAGTGATCAGAGTTGCAGCTGAGGGGCAGAGAATACATAGTAGAGAGGCAGAGTTAGTACCAGGAGGATCAACGCACAGCCGGGAGAGGGACGCAGAGCCAGCTAGAAGCCACGCAGAGGCAACCAGGAGTTGCGGAGAACCAGAGAGGGCCAGCATGGGAGACGAGAGGGTCTAAGGCTTGACATAGAGGCTCTAGAAGCTGACGCAGAGGCTTTAGAAGCCGACGCAGAGCCTAGAGAGGCTGACGCAGAGCCTAGAGAGGCTGACGCAAGGCCTAGAGGCAGTGGTGGGAGCATTTCGTGGGACAGACTGAGAGCTGAAGAGCCAAATAGGGTGACACAATCCCTATCAGAGTGACGCAGAGCAAGAGAAGCTACATTGTTGCTGTGGGATCGTTCATCCGGTGTTTTAGTCGGAATATATGTCTTCGACTGAGAGGTACTACTGTCGAGGGCATTCTTTGTTGGGTGAACCATTTCTAGCAACCAGGTTGTATTTTGAAACAACATAATAATAGAACCCTTTGAATAGTTGCACTAATTTTCCAGCATTGGGTTTTTCAGGGGACATTAGTCCAAAAACAACGGTGTCACTTGTGTGCTTGTTTACTTTCAGTTGATGATCTGTATGTGTTGATACTATACTTGTATTTATTTTCAATATTTAAATGGTAAATAACTTGTCAAGTAATTGAACAAGTAGGAAGAAATAAATCAGATAGTACAGGAAAAATTTCTAACGGGCTAAACTTAGAAATTCCAACATTTCATGAGCAAGGAATTTTATTTTAGTATGACTCCCATTGCAAGTCCTTAGGAATGGTCATAAAATCAATTTGAGTCTATATCATGTATGATGGACCCTTCTTGGGCATATTACACTTATGTAAGAGTCAGTAGAAATGTCTAGTAGCCCTCTAAGACAAGCACAAGGCATCCCTCTTCAAGTCGGCCTCAAATGAATTAATTAACTCCTCCAAATAGTCATGTCGGCTTAAGCTTTTCAAGTCAGCTTATTACAGTGCCAAACCACTATAAATAGGGCCATATGGATTTCATTTAGACACAGATTTTCGGTCGCCAAGTCTGAAGCAAAATGTGCAAAGGATAGCAGAAGAAAGAGCCAATATAGGGTAGCTGAGAAAGTTTGAGGTCTGAAGTTTAGGTGTAGAAGAAAGAGCCGAGAAATGGTAACCAAGAAAGTGCAAAGTCTGAAGCCTAAGTGTAGCAGAAAGAACTGAGAAAGGTTAGCCAAGAAAGTGCAAAGTCTGAAGCTTAGTAGCAGCAGAAGAGAGGCCGAGACAAAGAAGGTAAAGTCTAGAAGGAAGGCTGAAGGTTTGAAGCTAAAGAAGATCGAAGTGGAAGAGGAGTCGAGAAAAGGAAAGGAGCAGAAGGTTGATTGTCTTTGTCAAAAGAGAACTTGTGTCTTGGTCTTGGAGTGGAAAATAGGTCAAGGGTCTTGGTCTTGGTATTCGTCAATTGGAATCTCTATAAGAAGAATTTGTGTTGGTTTTCCTCTCAAAGGGTGAGAGGTTATAGCCCTGGTTGACAACCTATATTTTGTGTCTCTTGTCTCTTTGTGGTATATGCATTGGTAGCTGTTTGATGAAGAGGAAAATTAATAACCTAAGTAAAAGAAGATCCTAATCTAAAGAAGTAAAAAGCACTCACAAGCAGTTACTAATAGAAGAGAAATCACTTAATTGCTATGACCTAGATTTCTCAACACAAAAAGCCCTAGTGGCTTGCCTTAAAAGCATTGGAAGGATAAAGAGAAGAGAAATATTTAATTTTTGGAGGTTTTTGATGAACACAAAATTCTCCAATGCTTAATCCTACTTGGGTGATGGATTCTTAGGGAAAAATTTAAGAGATAAGTGACAACTGAGTAGAGTAAGGGGGGAAATATCCTTTTGGCGATGGGAGAAATTAAATAGGAGATGCACACTAGTTCTCTTATGGATTTCAAAGGAGAAATATTTAACATGCAAAATTTAACTAAGATTTTCGACAAACATTATGCCTTTAGTCATGGATCATAGAAAAGCCCTAACATTAATCGAAATACATGTAAAACAATGAAAAATGAACAATATACTTACAATTCTTCTGTGAAAAGACCTTTCAATCCCAAATAGACATCTCCAAGACACAAGCCAATCTCCAATAACAAATGCTCCTTAAATATCACATCTCCACAAGTAGCGAATAACACTAGTTAAACTTTTCCCTGGAAGAGAGGGCCAAAGTCTCAGGTGTGATGATGAATAATGACAAGTGAGGGATCCTCCAATGTATATGAGGTCTATGCCTCACTTTTACAAAATGAAATTAGCCTAAAAGCCCTAAAGAAGTTTAATATTGAGTGTTCATCAAGATACAAGATTACAAGCTAGCCCCATAGCTCAACATACTAAAACTATGCCATAAAATCCCACATGTGTTGGTCGATATTCTCCATAAGCATGATGTTCTGCCCTTTTTGGACCTTATATGCTAAGAAAGTGCATCGATAGGATAGTGAGATGTACATCATCATAAATACGTAAATTAATGAAATTTGACGAGTTAGAATAAGAAATGGCCTTGGAATATGAATTCTAGAGGTCACACCTCATGTTATATTATCATGTTTGCTTAAATGCAAATGAACATTCCGTAGTCATTCTTTGGCTTGACATGGTATTAGAGCCACATGTCCCAACTTTAGGCATTTTTTCTTCATTCAGAATAACTCGTCTGCCTGTTCTTTGCCATCTCTTCTCTCCCTTTGCTTGTCTGTGGCTTGATAGGGTATGCATTACTTTAACACGCTCATAAGCATTATCTACAATATAAGCTTTCCTCTTCCTGGCTCTCCATTATTTCATTTTCTACCAATGCATCAGTAGGGGTCTAGGGTTGAGTAAAGCTACCAATGTGTCAGGGCTCAGGAGGGTTCTAGGGTCCATTTCATTTTCTACCAGAACATCAGGAGGGGTCACATGTCTGTTTCATATTTTACCAGAATGTCAGGAGGGGTCCAATGTCTGTTTCATTTTTTACCAGAATGTCAGGAGGGGTCTAGAGTCAAGTGAAAGTGAAGTTACTAGTGTGTTAGAAGGAATCTAGTGCTTGAATTTGCATTAGTTTTGTTTCCTAGCTGAGTCCTATTCTTTGAAATTTCTATCAAAACCCTCTATGTCTTGTACCTTGGGCATCCAAGCTCCACACATTTCTACATCTCGTCCTTTATCGTGATCGGTTATGAGAGTGGTCTAGAGGACGAAACTCTCATCTTTGTTCAGAATATTTGGAAGAATGCCACACCATAACCAAAGAGCAGTGTAGAACTTCATAAATGTTATTCAACAACGACATCCTTGTACTTTGGAGACAACTCTATACACCTCCAACGTGTTTAGTATTGTTGAATCTGAATGTTCCACTACAGGTAACTATATTGTTAGTTGTTGCATTGTATGAAATAGCACCTATCAACTTAGTAGTTGATCAAATGCTCCTTGCTAACATAACTTGTTAAGTCTTTTAAGACTAATGTTTTTGCAACTTCATTTGTTTGTGAAACTTCTTGATCAATGCACTTGCTATCTTATAAATTTCATTGTTAGACTTAATCTCTGGTGTACTGCACTTGCTACTATTTATAGAAACAACTGCTAATGAATTTCTAGGACTCACTGGTAAATTTTGTTCTTCTAAGGACTGTCAATTCTATTTTTGAGAGAGAAGGGACATTTTTTTTTTAATGTAAAACCCTCTCAAAGTTACTCCCTTTAATAGGAATGGCCACTACATCTCATCTTTCATTATGAAATAGACTTGGTGGGAGACGGTTAGAGTAGACACCTGTTGTAGAAGGTATATGTGAAAATTAAGGAAGAAGTATTACGAAGCATTGCGAAGATGCATTCTCTCATATTCATCGTAGGTGTGGTGTTGATTGGCAAAGAGAACTACCAAGAATGGTCCAGAAAGATTAGGCACACCCTCATCATTAATGAATTATATAAAGACATTTGTGAAGGAGAGGGTGACAATGCACGTGCCAAGCCCACATTGGATAAAGAGCTAGCCATTTGGGAGAATAAGGACAACAAAGCTTATGCCCTTATTGTTGCTCCTATAAGTGAAGAGGTGAGTCGTCATATTATTCCAGTAACAAATTGTGATGTGTTGAAGAAGTTGAAAGAGTTATATGACTCGCACTTAAAATTGAAAGTAGTTTAGTTAATGATTAAGCTCTTCAACCTGGAGTTTAAGGATGATGACACCTTGGCCATAGCGTGAGAGATTGGAGCCATCACGCATGAAGTAGAGGCCATTGGAGTGAAAATTGACATTCCTCTCACAACCTTTGTCAAGGACCTCTATCCTTAATACTCTCACTATCTTGAATTGTTACAAGATAGTGCCCAACTCAAAGGACATTAGTTTTGATACTCTTGTGGAGACGTTTGAAGGATGGGAGAAGGATTTTGGGAAGAGGAAGATAGCCTCCCAGTTCCTATAGAAGCAGTGTGCCTTGCACAAATAATGAAGAATTACTGACAAGATTCTCCTAAAGGAAGAGGCACTAGGAGAGGTCGTAGAAGAAATAATCACAAAGGCAAGGGGGGTAAACACCATCAAGGAGAAAGGCCTAATCTCCATTGAATTCAGCGTGATAGAAATGTACATGATGCAACCACATGTAAAATCCCTTGGGATAGAATCAAGCAAGAAGGCAAAGAAACATAAAACATTAGATCCAACAAAAGGCAAAGCACATAAATCTACTCAGTACTTTGTTGTCATTGCAATATTGGAGTAATTGAAGATTTGTTTCGTGCTTAATTTTCTTTTTCGAAAGATGCATGGTTGCTTGATACAGGCGCAACCTGCCATATGACCTTTCGGAAAGACTTTGTTGAAGAGCTCAGTGACAATGTAGATGGAGCAATTTACCATGCAGAAAAGTCAAGTTTCAAGTCATCTGTACTTGACACCATTAGGCATAAACTGCTTGGACTTCTTGACTTTCATTTGCATGAACTCTACATTCCTGAACTATTGAGAAACTTTTTGTTCCTTGTTCACATTCACTAGAAAGGATACTCCATTCATATCTTTGACAACAAAGTTGACATAAGAAAAGCATTAGACAACACAATTGTCATGACTAGAATAGACGTGGAGAGATTGCTGAAGCTGCATGGAACATCTGCTCATGCATAGAACTTTGCATACAGTTCTCAATACAATGAAGGTACATTGCCATCCAATGTTTTATGGCATGCAAACTTTGGACATCTTAATTATGATAGTCTTTGGTTGTTGAAAAGAAATAGTGTTTTTTGGTTTGCCAACTATTCCAAGGAAATTGAAGCAATGCGATGCTTGTATCCTTAGGAAAACATGGTAAACAACCATTTCATGATTTTGTTTGCAGAGCACGTAGAAAGCTTGCACTCATTCATTTTGATTTCTATGGCCCTATGCCCATTCCTTCTGCAAATGAAAATAAATATATGTTGACTTTTATTGATGATTACAATGAGATGTGTTGGGTATACTTGTTGAAAAGTAAATTAGAAGCTTCTGAATCTTTCAGAAATTTTCATGAATAGATTGAAAATGATGCACATGCATTTATTAGTTCTATTCGTATTGACTTGGAAAAAACTATACTTCTATTAGATTTGAAAACTATCTTTGTCAGCATGGGATTCGACATCAAATCACTGTTTCTTACAATCCCCAACAAAATGGTGTAGTTGAAAAAATGAACAAGACTATCTTAAATATGGCTTGCTCATTGATGTTCGTAAAAAATGTAAAGCTGATGTTTTGGGCTGATGTAGTTCTATGTGCAATATATATATTAAAATCAGAGGTCCATCTCATGTTCTCAAATGCAAGACTCCTTATGAAATGTGGTATAGCCACATCCCTTACATAAGCATCTCAGGATTTTTGGTTCTGTTAGTGTCAGTCTTTCCAGCCTTCCTCCAGTGATCAAATATGCTCTTACAAAGTGGTTTCAGAGTGTTAAGGTCAAATTTTGTCATTTCAGTGAGTCTTCAAGCAAAATTTGGTCACTAGGCATTAGGTCTAGGGTTTGCTCTCACTCTTTTCAAAGTTGCCCAAATGCAAACCTATGTCACTATTCAGCTGAGCCTATCATCATTCAAAGGGTTTTAATCATCATGTCAAGTTCCATAGGGTCATTTTACAGCTTATCCATGCTTCAGTTGTGCCTAGGCAAGGTTCATTTCCCTCTCCTAGGGTTTTGAAGCCAATTTCTCTTGGACAGCCAAATCAATGGAAAAACTTGTTTCCTGATGTTCATACACCTTCCCCTATCCTTAAAGTACCATATCATATACTTCCCAACACTCAGATCCCCCAAAATCTTCATTTTTGCACAAACCCTAGTTTCTAGCTACAACCTGGCAATTTTCTAGGTTGGGCCTGTGTTTTGCCCTTTTGGACCCCTTCCCCTCACTCAATCTCTGAGATTCCACTTTCCCCTGCTTCCTAACATCCCTCCCCACTCCCAAAAATTTCCCCAAGAATTTAGAAGCCCCTATCCCCTTCATTTCGCTCCATTTCGACAAAATTCCTTGTTTCACACATCGGGACAAGTCGCACTCAAATAATGTTCCAGAGAAATCAAAGATGAA
>APFE031559595.1:303910-394473 GCA_000404065.3 Pinus taeda
GTTTGTTTAATTTCAATGTTTTCTACTGTTTAAGGAGAATTCAAAGTTATTGTTTGCTCTCCTTAGCTCCTCACCTGTCATTCCTGACCATCCATTTAAGTTAAAGGCATCAATACTGTCTCCTACCTCGCCCCAAAGAACCCCCTGCAGAAACTGTGTCCAATCCCCGCACCCAAAATTGCCATCCCCTCAATTTGCCACCAAAAACCCAAAAACCCCAAAATCAATCTTTCTGATTAGTTTACTAGCCTAATATCAGTGTTACCTTATTGGTCTTCTCATCTATTGGAGATTTTACGAGATAGACCGGAGAGAGCCTTCTCCTGCCCCGTATGGCTAGCTACGAGGCTAAATGGTTTGATGTTGCCTTGAGGTTTGCCTTTTTCAGCCTGAGGTGAAATTTCAAGCGCTAACAGGATTCACCCAGTCCTCTCCTGCACAGTGATTTTGTAGATATAGTCTAGGTCACTGTCGATCTCGTCATTGTGCACTAGCTCTATGTAGCATGATCCTTCCACCGGGTCTAAAGGTACCACTACGCGTAGTGAATTTTTCTCAAAAACCATCTTGCACTTCTTTATATTTATCACTCCATTCATGTCCGTGGCCTAATCTATTCCTAGTAGCATGGGATGGGGATTGCTTTCATCGACAATCTCTATCACTTCGAGATCTGCAAGCACGCTTGCACCTTCGATATCTACTATTATTCCTTGCAATTTTCCCATTGGTAAGAGCTTTTGTTGGTTTGCCATTCACAATTGAATAGGAGACCATTGTAATGTGGGCCTGCCCATGCGCTCCCATATCTGCTTTGGCAGGACGTTCACATCTGATCCTAGATCCAGAATCACTTGATCCATTTCATATTCTCCGATTTTCATAGTCAATATTATCTCCCTTCCCATTCACGTTGTGTGCTTCCCGAGCTTCTGGACTACAAGCAGTTCTCCTGACCCAGCACACCTAATGATGAGTTTTTGCAGTCCCTTCATAGCCATGCTATTGCACAGCAGCTTCATGCATGTCTCCATAAAGGTAGTGAGCATTGATGGGTCCATCTCCAGTTCTATTTTGTCTTTTCTACCTGAAGTGGATGCCTCAGTGAAGCTCTTCTTATCTTCCATGAGTGTCTCCTTCGCATGCTCTAAATAGAACTCTGGTTCCTTTGTTGGAGGCTTGTGAACCCAGACACTTTCTTCACGTTGCTTGCCCTTGTCATCCCCTATCATGATACTACTTTGGAGCATGATGTTTACATTTGGGTCCTATTCACGTGGCTTAGACCTCATCATTTGCAGGTTCTGAGTTGGTGGAGGTTAGAGTGTTCCTTTATCACACAACCTCGCTATCAGTGTGGGGTAGTCCTCTGTCTCATGATCAAACTGGGTACAATATAAACATGATGCTCTCGTCTGATTTGTGCAATCATGGGCATAATTCCCTAGCCCTTCGCAATTGTAACAAATCAGCTGTCCGCAACCCCCTCCTAGTCCCATTCCACCTCGACCTTGTCCATGCCCCTGAAATCCAATCCGCATGATCCATGCATTTTGATCAAGGGCTCACATTTTAGTTTGAACTCTATAGGTAGGAGTCCTATCCATCACCAGTTCATAACTTCTACAAGTGCACTCATCATGGCCTACTGATCTGCAGAAGTTACAGAACAACTGCTACGATGTTTGCGTATACTTCTGTAATAGGTGGAAGTTATTTGTGGCATGCTTCCATCCTATCTAACAAATCACACACCATAATGCAGGCTCCATGCTCGGTCTTGCTTGTGCCTCTGGTCTCAATGACATTGGTCCTCCTCCCGCTAGATAGTTCGTGAAAACTAGACAATGGTCCTTGTCATGTCCCTGGCCTTTACACTTTATGCACCATACCTCCTCGTGCGCTTCTAGGTGATTTATCCTATTTTGTTTCAAACTCCGCATCTCTAGACACATATTTTTCAACTGCATGTGGATCTCTTTCACTCCCAAACAAGGATCTTGTATCGGTGTCTTGTGCAGTCTCATTGTGATCTCAAAAGCTTCGGCCTAAGTGGATAGCATCTATTGTGATAGTACGGTCCTTAGATGTGGCATTAGTGATGCTACAAACCATGTATGGTGCTACCCATCCATCAAGGTTATGTTGGCTTCATGAATCATACCCTTTAGTCTCTGATCTAGCTACGAGGGCGTCTCGACTGGAAGCATCGCAATTTCCTTAAACCCGATAATCGACTGTGTCTCCAATTTTGGCCTGCTTAATTCCCTGTTTAGCGCAACTTGGATATCCATGATCTCTGCATTTGGATTTTCATTGGAATGCTTAATGTACCACATTAGTGCACGATCCTGCAATGCGCTTATCAGCGTTGCCTTCTTTATGTTGTCATGTGTGACTCCTTGTGTTTCCCATTCAGCCTTTACCACGAACCAAAATTGGTCTTGATCTTTGTTCCCTACTCCTTCAAACACCGACAACCTGATTGCACTCACCATATTGAACTGTGGTGGTGGCATAGGTGGTGTGGGGGGAGATGGGGGTGAAGAGGGTGAAACTAGTGGTGGTGTAGGTGGGGGTGGTATGCGCGGAATTCCCTACCTTCTTAGGCTAATCGCACTTCTTGGTGAAACCTTCGTTAGCTCTTCCTCACTTTCTCACTGAGGTGAAATCAAGGGGCTAGTTTCTATCTCTACGCTACCTTCATTTCTATAGATCCTCCCACTTCTCGTAGCCTCAAATATCAATTTGTTTGCATAACCCGCTTTTCACACAGTAGCATTTTAGTCGAAGTGTTCAAAGATTTAACATACTTACCTCATGGCCCTTTAAGGAAGCGTCATTCTACCTCACTGTGGCTGACTGAAGTATCTACCGTGAACTCAATGATAAACCCTCCTATAATTTGATCAAGCCAATTGTCCACAACGCGCGTGATCTTATCTTCTGAGGTTTCTAGTCTGCACACCAACTCTGGAGTCCACACAATTGGTTTGTCAAGTCTACACCTTCTTGACTGTCTGCTAGCTTCACGATCCACTCATACAAATCAGAGGGGAAGGATGCAAAGAAAATTTCATGAATTTACATATATAAGTAGTGCTCTAACGACTGTTCCTTCGATACTTTCGGATTCCTGTTTTCCTGCGCCGCGAACTCGTGAATATTTTTGTCCAGCCACTCTTCAATTTCTTTCTTTGTTGGATTCCAGTGACACAACATTAGACATCTCTTATTCAGATCTTGGTCTCGACAATGGAACCATTTGTTGGCTTGTTAGGGCCTGGCCTAGGTTCAAAGGTGATTTAGCCAAAGAAATCTTGGTACTACTAGCCCTTTCGGCAACAGTCCGCAGAGCGTGGGCTGAGGTCTCACCCAAAGTAGTATGGGAGGGTGCTAGAACCAGGTTTCTACACCTCGAAGATGTTTGATGAGTTCAAGTGGTCCATGGTTCGACCTTGTGCACACATTGCTACATGCACTTACCTGTACCTCGCAGCCTGAGATGTTGCCTTTGCATTTCATTACTCGGGGGCTGAACATTATTATTACCCAAGCCTTTACTAGTATTCTGCTGTTAGTTTGATTAACTTAGCTTACTTGCATGCTTTAATTTATACGTAGCAATAATAATCTTTCATACAAGTGCATGCAGTAAATACACAGTATAATTTATATCAAACATGTAATAACCCAAGAACAGACACACATAATTAAGATAAAACTTCTCTTTATTATTTTATTCCTCCATTACAGACTCGACTCCACCCTACGTAATTAGCTTCAGGGGTTCGCACACTCAGCTACGGACTACTAGGCCTCTGTACACTCAGATGGAGAGCCTTCTTCTACTCCATGACCCAAGACACACTTATAATCTTTCTCTTAGAGCCTCACTTTATTTATACAATCCTATGGCCTGTGGACCATGGGTAGGCTGACATTACATTACAAGACTAGGGTGGACAACCCTGTGACTCTATCATACATTTCACGCTCCATGCCCACAATTCACGGAGTCTTTATAACAAGATTAAGTCAAAACTTAGGCTTTGATCCCTAAAACATGCCTTGGGGGGATTCCATGCCCAACTGTTATTTATAAATTCCTCTTCTGAAATTAAAAAGTTATTTATCTGTTTATCATTAGAAAATATTTGCCAATTCATCAAATTATCTAAAATTGCAAGTCTGTGCCTAACATTAGTAGTGTATTGATGGTTAGGTTGGAAGGGTAATTTTTAGGTGCTAACAAACATTATTAAACTATGGGCTTGCATGTTGTGTTTTCTAGGGATTAATGCAAGCTTTGTTTCTAGGAAAGTGTTAAGTATTTCTACGATAGTTCCCCTATAACAACTTAATCTAGGGTCCTTTGTCATATATACTACATTAATCTGTTTTATAATTAGTTCAGAGTCTCCCATGATAGAAACTCTTTTAGCTTTTAGATTCCTAACTAACTTAAGACCTAAAATTAATGCTTCATATTTGACAATATTGTTGGTACATTTAAAATTCAATCTATATGCATGGCCTTCTGAGTAATTATTTTCCAAATTATATATCCACACTTCTGCTCCTGCTCCTAACCTATTGACTGAGCCATCAAATTCTAGATGCCATAATATCTCATGGTATATATTTACACTATCTAGTGCAACAAACTTTTCATCATTTATAGAAATTTGACTGTCTTGTTCATTGAACAGTTTTGTAGTCTAATTAGTTTCATTTTGTGTAGAAACTGCAATTTCATTTGGTTCTATATTAGTACTGTCTAAAATTTGTTCTTGTGTTTGATCAACATTATACAGGATAAAAGAATCAATATCTAAGTGTGTGGAGTATATGGGAAAATTTTGAGGCCGATCCTGACTACTTACCATATATTTTATTAAGGTTTCTCGGTATAGTTTCTTAGGTTGTCCAAAAATAGAGATTGTTGCATATGACATATCTAGTTGTAAGGATCCCTAAATTTTGGCTCCCCATGATCTAGATAATAGCATGCCATACTTTGGTGGGATGTCACCAACTACAATATCCATAAGGACACTTTTGGAAGGATATTGAACTAAAGTGACACATAGGTCTTTGATCAATCCTAGACACTTTACTTGATTGGAATCAAATGAGAATAAGTCTTTGTAAGGCCTTGTAATGTCTAGTTTTAATTTCTCCATTACTGATTTGGGCATTAAGTTGTGAGAGGCCCCAGAATCCAACATTGCATTGTGTATAATTTTGTCATGGATACTAAGGCTAATGTAAAAATGTAGAACTCCTCCTTTTAATGGTTTTCCATTAACATCTGGACCAAATATGAGTTTTAGTTGGTCATCAAACAAGTTGATTGAATCCTCATTTTAAGCAATGTTTAAGGTCTGGTTTTTCTGTGATTTATAAGTTTCATTCTTGATGATTTCTGTTAAAGGGATTGAAATCTTTACCTTTGCTATCTTTGTTCCCAAATTGAATGGAAAATAGAACTTTTCTATTCGAAGGTTCTAAATTATTGTGGTAGGGATTTGACTAGGCTTATCTTCTTTTCCTTTATTGGGGATCTCCTTATGTGGATTTTAAAATCTGATGTTTTGAGCTTTGTCCATTGGTTCCTTAGGGGGAATTGAAGTGTATGGTTGTTCAGCAGAAGGTTGATCACAGGTTATGTCTACAATTGTGGGGCTGGCAGGTTTTGGGTTTTCCCTAGGGAGAATTTGGAGCATTTTTGAAACAGGGGCTTCCTTTATTTTCTTGGGTTGATTTTGCACTATTTTCTTGGTTTGGTCAGGGAAATCAACATTCTTTTTTCTTCTTAGATTATACTATTTATGTACTTCAAAGATGGCAGAATCATATCCTTCTTTGTAATCAAATGATTCCCCAGACTATATTTGTAATTGTTGCAGCATATACAGTTCCTGCTCATCTTGGGTTAGAAAAATAGTGTCCTCATCATTTATTCCCATTAGGTTAATTTATGTATCTTGTTATGGATCTTCTAGATGGGATGTCTCGGCATACTTTTCTTGAAAAGGAGGCATAATGTTCTCATCTAGTCCATTTTTCCCAATGTTTTGGTTTTTTCTAAAATTTGGGTTTCTAACTGGAGGTGCCTATTGGTTATCCCATTGAGGTTTCCTCTCCATATTCTCTATTCTATCCATCGGTATTTCCATACTTTTGGCTAAAATATCTATTTTAATGTCAGATGGTGAAGTTTCATCCTTAGCAGTTCCTCTCCGTTCATTTCTAACTCTAGCCCTTTTAGCTAACAAATTAGCTTCTACACTAACAACTACACTTTGCATTTCTTTTAATGTTGGGGGATTTCTTTCCCTAGGTTTGTATGCCATATCTGTGTTAAAACCATTAGGGAACTTTATTAATGCTAAGTCAAGTGGAGGTCTAAGGTTAACTGGGATTGCGTTATATATATTATTGAATCTAGTGCAGTAATCTTGAACAGTGTCATTAGGTCCTCTTCTAATATTCTCATATTTTGAAAGGATTTGTATGGGATTCTTTTTCTTTTCCCACCTATCAATAAACAACCTTTGGAAATTTTCTAGGTTTGCAATGTGCTTAGCAAGAAAGGCTTTAAACCACTTCTTGACATCACCAGTCAAATTTTGGGCAAAAAGTCTCATATGGACATCAACTTCATCTATTTCATGTAGTTCAAAAAAGTCAGGCTTCTTGTTTACATGCTGCTGGGTAGTGTAATGACCAGTAGCATCAAACAGGAAAATATTACTATGATAATCTGTAGGCATATCACGAAGTTGGGTAGGTAAAACAAGAGGAGCATATCTATTTGCCATTGTTGTAAGTTGGGAGGGGCTGAGATGTGGGGTTGAGGTACTTGGAGATGATGAAGTAGTGGATGAAGAACTAGGGCTAGTAGATGATGAATGAGTAATGATAGGTTGGTGAGGGAGTGAAGGTATAAATGGTGGTGAAGAATGGACTTTAGAAGGTATTATTGTTGAAGTTGAAGGGAACAATGTTGAATTCAAAGTAGTGGACAATTGTTCAAAAAGCTCAAGGGTCGTGGTAGTATTAATAGATGATTGTGGAGATTAAAGAATGCATTCATCAATTGATTTGTTGGCCTGTTGAATTTCAAGGTCTGCAACAAATTAGGATCTAGAAATGTTTCATCGATTACCTTTTCAAATTTTGTTTTAAATAATGAAAGATCAAATGGCACATTAAAGGGAAGTTCTTCTAAAAATAACCACTCATTAGGACATGAATTAGCTTTAACTAATGGTAATTGGCTAACCGAACTTTCTTCCTTCTTATATTTTCTTGAAATTAGGTTGGGATTATCAACTACTGGGGTAGGGTTTGTATCTGGATTAACCCTAGTAAAATGAGTCTTCATAGAAGCCAGAATTTCAATTTTTTTATTATTTTTGCGAGATTTTTTCAAAATAACTTCTAACAAATAATTTTAAGAGGCTCGGAATGTAGATTTATAATTTTCTTAAAGCTTTATTAGGACTGAGGATTAGATGGTCCCTTGTATGGTTGCCCCTATGTTATCACTTAGAAATTTCTCTTGAAGTTATTAGAAGAAAGAAAATGACTGAGATAACCATAAACCAACTTTGGAGCATAGGCTCTAGCCAACCTATGGCTCAGAGAGGGCTCTCTCTATATGATTTAGCTTTGTTTGTTGGGATTTCAGGCTAGTTATGAATGTTTTTTTTTTTTTTGGGGGGGGGGGGGAGGGTTGATTTTTATTGAATATTGGATGGTGGGATTCTTGAAATGGATGGATAGAATGATGTCTTCAGACCATTGGGCTATGGAGTCAACAGAAGGGCAATATAACTGGATCAACTCACTAAAGCGAATGTTCAAAGGGAAAGCTAGCAGAGTAAAGTGGAGATCTTTGGGACAGGGGGGATGAAATGATCTTAATTAGGGTGAGAGTTAAGAATTATCAGACCCAGATATAAACAAGGAATAAAGGGTAATTGAAAGCAAAGGGAAATTAAGAATCCTTTGGTCTAGATTAGCAAGAAAACAACCTAAACTAAGGAGAAATTAGGAATTCCTTAACTTAGATATCAGTTGAAAACATTTATATGCCTAACTGTTAAAAAATAATGTAATTAAACACATTCTGAGATATTGTTCTAGTTATAGCATTAAGATTCAGAAATACATTAAATATTGTGGAAAACCTTTAAGAAAGATAACAATAACATGAGAAACTACTTGTCTACACTTCACTTAACACATGAATCCTATGAAATATCTTCTCTTTATTCATCAATCTAGCTTGCTGGCTCAGTCAATGATACAATAGCTTTACAATCTTTTGATCAAGAAGTCTATAGAAATGTCTAAGAATCCACCCTACATACATCGAATTGTGAAGTATTTATACAAAATTTATTACAAAATATCTCAAAATAACTTGAGATTTAATCTAGGAAATACAAATATCTTCTTGGAAGAAGATAGAGATAGCTATTGAACTGTTTTCGTGTTGTCCCATTTATTGTGGTGCTGTTGGCCTTTATCGTTTGGTTTTAGCCCTTTATGCTTCTTTGTTGTTTGATCATTTACATTGGAAGCTTAATTTACTTTTGGATTTCATCTGATACTCTTTGAAACTGATACTCTTTGACCCCGCTGACCTATCTTTATCTTTTCACTTGGCTAATTTGCTTTCACTTTCTTTTTACTGCAATTTTCATACAGTAAATAAGTCAATTTTTCCCACCATTCAGCATCAGGTAATTTGATTTTCAACATCCTTCTATATATTTCATCTCCCTCGGTGTACTTAGCAAAAGTAGGCTTAGTGATGATTAAGTGTTTTACCTCATGCTGGAGGAAAAATAAGTTTTCAAACGTTTGGTAAAGAACCTTGCCTGTTGGCAATGCCTTTATTAATGATGTACTAGCCTGTTCTTTAGCTAGCTCTATGATTTTGCTGTCGTAATCCTGTTGTGTCATGAGCTTGTCATTTATGACCAAGGGACTAGGTAACCCTTTCTCTCTCAAAATTTTAAACTTGGCCATAAATCTATCAACTGCTACCTGCATATTTTGACACTTGTCCTCCAAGTTTAATATTAAGTTTCTTTGTAAAGGACCTTTCTCACCTCCAAAATGGTTTTTGTCCTGTCTTCTATTTCCAATTCCTAAAGTTCATACTGATTTTTATTGTTGAGGAAGTGGATATGTCTGGTTGCATCTTTAGGCATGTCTCCTAATTCTTCCTTGACCCTTTGGATAGCTTCTGTAGCTATCTTTATTAGATCTATCTGTTCAAAAATTACTTAAATGGATGGCCAAATATCATTGACAAAGTCAATGATATTGGCCCATAATAGTTCCTTAGCTTGCTTAAGGGGTTCCTTTAATGTTAGATCTTTCTCCATGGCCTTTAACCTTTCATTCATTCTGGCAGCTTTCTACACTTCTTCCTTGTGCATTGATCTTGGCAAGCTTGTAATTTGTTTCCAAGCTTATCACCTTTTCCTTTAGCTTATTCATCTCTGTAGCCTATATGGACATTTCCTCCATGGCTCTGACCAACTTTGCTACTTCTTCACCTGATTCACCTACTGCTGATGTAGACTCTATTGAAACTAGTTGTGCTATAGGCATAGGAGCTATGGGAGCCAATGAGGCTGCCAATGTGGAAGGGACTATTGTTGAGACTGTTGGGATGATATTTGCAGATGTAGTGGCAATATCAATTTGCTTCAATTGGATCAAAGTGTCCAATTCCTTCTCTGTCTCCCTTAATTGATCAATGAGTTTTAGGACTAGGTCCATCAATTCTTCATGTCTAGTCTGGTTCTCCAAAACTTCGAGTGTTTGAGGATGCTGCAGTTGAGGTATCTTCAATTATTTTTTAAGTGTTGCAATGTCATCATTCTTCTTTCTGATTAGTTTCTCGGTGGCTTTGATGTCTTTGGGGTCATGTCCCAATTCAGTCACTAAGTCTTCCAAACACTTAATTCTAGTGTCTTTGGCCTGGGAGGAGGCATTCTCTAACTGATATTGAGCTGAGATGTTAGTCAATGAATTCTGCAGTTGATGAGAAGCTACGGCTTTACTTGTAAGGGTGGAGTAAATCATTTCTCCAGCCTATTTATGAAATTAAATTTGGTCTATAGGATGAATATCCCTCACCAATACCTCAAAATCAATCGTTTTATAATTTGCTAATGTCCTTGGCTATTGTGCAGTTCGTTTTATGAAGGACATATGTAGTTTTCCTTCTTTGATATCAAAAGATGACATCAACCTGGTCTGATTGGTAGGTGTGAGTTTGAGATACTGAGCATAAGTTTGGGCCTTCAGCTTCTCCTTTATCATCTTGATCTTTTTATATCTATCTTTTATATCCTTATCCTTATCAGTAGGCCTATTGAATGAGGATACCTCTACACTTAGCTTCCTTTCCAAAATCCGTGTCTATGATGTGGATGGCTCCTGTGTTTCCTCAGATGGATCTATGCCTTTGCTTCTACCTAGCTCAGTATCAGTTACTTGTGTTGAGTCCTCTGTGTCTTCCTGTTCTGAAACAAGATTGAGCCTTGGTCTCTTTCTATGACTAGCTTCATACTGCACATTTTATGTGCCCATTCCTGAACTTGAGGGTTCCTCTTTGGTCCTTTTGGGGTTCTTTTCCTCATTCTAAGGAGTATGAATGATAGGATGGGTGCTCACGGTTCTTTCTAGCTTTTCAGGTACCTACAAAAATGATCTCTCATAAAGCTATCTTTCTAAGTCAATCAAGGTATTCTCTACATCTACCTTTGTACTATCCCTGTATACAAGAGTGTTTTCCACCCACTCAAATTGATTGAAATATCTTTATATCTCTGGTATGGGGTGATGAATATAAGGTCCCAACTTTTCCTTCTTTCTCAATCTGGTCATAAACTCCTGGGTGTCATACCTCCACATGAAACTCTTTTGGAACTTCATTTGCTACAAAATTTGGTCTGTCTCCTGCCTTGCTTCTCTAGAGTTGCAAATGAAGGGGCCTAACTGGTTTTTGACTTTAAATTGTGATATTTTCTTAGCTGAGATAAAATTGACCTCATCAGAGTTCATTATTTGTCTATAGTACTCTAGAGCAAATAACCTCATGGGGAGGTATTTGGGCAATTTATATGGTGCAAGCTAGCAACAATAGATTCTTATCTTCGTGTGATTTTGGTAAAGGTACCAATCTCCCACTTTTCTTTGTTTAGACAACTGAAGCACCCTTTTGATCTCTTGACTTATTTTGGGTGGAGGGCTTCCTGTCAGCATGGTCATCACTGTATGAAAAAAAGAATCAATGAAATCTATATAGGTATATGGTGATTGAAACTTGTGAAAGAGTGGGGTCCAAAATATGATAGACTTGGGCTGTCCTCTGGTATCCAACTTCTAAAGAGTGAAAGGAAATCTGTTTAGATGATAGTATAGGAACATATGGTAGAGAACAGATGAGTATTTAAATACTCTCTTATTGTGCATTCTTTCAGCTATGAACTGGGCATAATCATACAAAACAACAGGAGGTTGTCCTGGGGTATAAATAGAAATGAAGACTAGGATAAGCTCATCGATAAATTCATTAGTGGTGTAGCCCAAAATGCATGATATCATAGTGACAATGTGCTTGCCCCTTTTAGAGAAAATGGTAGAAACATATGGAGGTGGATCTTTGGGAATATGCTTCTCTTCTACAATGAATGTCTGGAATATTTGGGCTAACCTAGACAGACTCAATTTGGGGTGGTGGTCCAACAAATCCCCAATGGAGAGTGGGGTTAGGTTTGGGCCTGGTTGGAGCTGTAACATCTCATTGATTGATTCAACTATGATGGTGAACAAAATCTTTTGGTTAGGAGACATAATAGCTCTCTGGCTGGGAATGTAACAGGAATGGCACATATGGACAATTTTAGGGAAGACATGGACTTGGGTAAATTGATATTTGGGGAAATTGGATTCCCAGAGACCAATGTCATCAGAATGGTTCAAATTTCTATCCCTACTCAAACAACGAAGTTTGAGCAGGACCTCACATGCATTGGTATCTTTGATTTCAAAATCCTTGTCTGCCAGGGGAAGGCGGTCTAGCTCCAGATGGGGAGTTGTGATAGGTCTAACATCCATGGGAATATGGGTAGCCATAATTCAGTTGTTGTGGATTTGAATTTGGATTTAAAGTTTTATTCAAGGGTTTTAACAGAAACTGGAAACTTTCAAAAGGTTTTGGTCGCAGGATTTTAAATTTAAAGTAATTTTCATTTAATTTTACTTAATTAATATACTTCAAGAGTGAACATTTTTGTTGGGCATGGGATCCATCGCAACATGTTTTTGGGGCTCAAAGCCCAAGTTTTTGTCAAGTATATTGTAAAGACTCTGCAAAATGTGGGTGTGAAGCGCGAAGTCTAAGATGAGTCATAGGGTTGTTCACCCTAAAATATCATAATGTAATGTAAAGTTGTGTCAGCCTACCCATGGTCTGCGGACCATGAGATTGTATAAATAGAGCGAGGCTTTAAGTTGTAAAGAAAGTGAATTAGAGAGAAGAATCAGAATGGAAAAAACACAAAAGAAGAATTCTAAGTGTCTTGGGTTGTAGTAGTAGGAAGAGGCTCTGTAGCTGAGTGTGCAGAGGCCAAGTAGAGTCTGCAGCTGAGTGTGCGAACCCCTACAGATGAGTGTGTAGGGCGGTATCGAGTCTGTAAGCGAGATTGAAGATTAATAAAGAGAAGGTTATCCTAATTTTGTTCATTTATTCCGTTATTATGTTGTTATGTATTACTTTTACTCTATTTATTTACTGCGCACAATGGAGTAAATCCTTGTATAGTTCATAATGCTTGTAGTCAACTAATAGTGCATAATTAAGAAATACTTGGGTAAATAACACAGATCGCACTACGAACAGGATTGCATGAAGAGAGCATTACAGGACACGATGTGCCCACTAGTGTGTGAGTGTGAAGGTTGGACCATGTACTAATCCCATCATATAAGACATCCCCAAGGTGCAGAAACCTTGTTCTAGCACCCTCCCATACTACTTCGGTTGAGACCTCATTCCGCGCTCCGCGAACTGTTGCCGAAAGGGCTAGTAGTATCGGGATTTGTTTGGCTAAATCACTTCTGAACCTAGATCAAGCCCCACTAAGCCAATAAATGGTTCCATTGCCAGGACCGGGATCTGCATAAGGGATGTCTAATGTCGTGCCACTAGAACCCAACAATGAAGGAAATTGAAGAGTGGTTGGACAAAAAGATTCATGAGTTTGTGACACAGGAAAACAGAAATCTACAAGTATTTAAGGAACAGTGGTTGGAGCACTACTTGTATATGGAAATCCACGAAATTTTCTTTGCATCCTTTCTTTCTAAGATGTATGAGTGTATCACGAAGCTAGTAGACAGCCAGGGAACGTGTAGACTCGACAAACCAATAATGTGGACTCCAGAATTAGTGTGCATACTAGAAGCGTCATAAGATGAGATCCCACAAGCTATGGACCATTGGCTCAACTAGATAATAGGAGGATTTATCACTGAGTTTGTAGTAGAAACTACCATAAGCTACAGTGAGGCAGAATGACATTTTCTCAAAGGACCGTGAGGTAAGTATATTAAATCTTTGAACACTTGGATTAAGATGCTATTGTGTGAAAGGTGGGTTATGTGAATAAATTAATGTTTGGAACTATGCGGAGTGGGAAGATCTACAAAATCGGAAGTGGTGAAGTATTAGAAAACAATCCCTTAATTTCACCTTCACGGGAGATCGAGGAAGAGCTCACAAAGGTTTCTCCAATCAGCGCAGTCAATTTGATAAGGTAAAGAATTCCACATTTACCACCTCCACCCACACCACCATCCGTTTCGCCCCCGTCATCTCCATCTCCACCCACTCCACCTCTGCCACCCCCACAATTCAGTATGGCAAACGTGATCAAACTTCTAGTATTCAAAGGAGTAGGGAATGAAGATTCAGACCAATTCTAGTTCATGGTAAGAGCGGTATGGGAAGCACAAGGGGTCACAGATGACAACATTAACAAAGCCACACTGGTAAGCACGTTGTAGGATCACGCTCTAACATGTTATATCAAGCATTCTAATGACCACCCAAAAACAGGAATTACAGAAATCCAGGCCACGTTGAATAGGGAATTTAGCATGCCAAAGTCAGAAACACAATCAATCATCCGGTTTAAAGAGATCATGATGCTCCTGGACGAGACTCCCTGGGATCTAGATCAACAGCTGAAGAGTATGATCCATGAAGCCAATATGACGTTGACAGATGGACAACATCGTGCATGGTTTGTAGCATCTTTGACACCACACTTGAGGACGGTGCTGTCACAACAGAAACTTTCCACCCAGGCCAAAGCACTGGAAATGGAAATGAGATTACATGAGACCCCTATATGAGACCCTGGGTTTGGAGTCCAACAAATCCACACGTAGGTACAAAATTTGTCTAGAAATGCAAAGTTTGAAATAGGATAGGCACCTCATCTAGAAGCACGCGAGGAAGTATGGTGATAAAATGCAAAGGCTAGGGCCATGACAAAGATCTTTGTCTGGTGTTCATGAACTACTTGGTAGGAGGAGGGTTGATGTTGTTGAGACCGGAGTCACAAGCAGGGCCGAGTGTGGCACCTACTTTATGGTGTGCAATCTGTCAGATAGGAGGGAAATACACGACAGATAATTGTCATTTGTTGCAGAAGTACATGCAAACATCCCAACAATTATTTTGTAATTTCTGCAAGTCTATAGGCCATGATGAACGCACTTGCCGCAGTTACGAACTAATGATGGATCAAAATGATACCTATAGGATGCAGACTGAAGCGCGAGCCCTCGACCCAAATGCAAGGATGGCATGTACTAGATTTTAGGGGCATGGTCGAGGATGAGGTGGAATGGGACCAGGAAGGGTTCGCAGACAACTAATTTATTACAATTGCAGAGGGCTAGGGCATTATTCCCACGATGTTGCCAACTTGACAAGGATATCATGTTTGTATTGTGCTTAGTTTGATCATGAGACAGAAGACTGTCCTATGTTGATCACAAGGATGCACAAAAAAGGGGTGTTCTAGCCTCCTTCAACTCAGAATATACAAATGATGAGGTTTGAGCCGTGCAAAGAAGACCCGAATGTAAACATGATGCTCAGAAGCGATATGAGCATGGGAGATGATAAGGGGAAGTAGCTAGAAGATAGTATGTGGGTTTGCAAGGATCATACAAAGGAAACTGAGCTTGACTTAGAACACACAAAGGAGACATTCATGGAAGCTAAGAAGAGCTTCATAGAGGCCTCCACTTTAGGTAGTAAGGATCAACTAGAACTAGGAATGGATCCTTTAATGCTCACTACCTTTATGGAGATATGCATGAAGCTGTTGTGTGACATCAAAGCAGTTAAGGGACTATAGGAACTAATCACTAGGTGCGCGGGGTCAGGAGAACTGCGCATGGTACATAAACTAGGGAAGCATGCATTGCGCACTGGAAGGGAAATGAGGTTGACTAAATAGATTGGTGAGTATGAAATGCATCAGGTAATCCTAGATCTGGGTTCGAACATGAATGTATTACCAAAGAAAACCTAGGAATGCATGGGTAGACTCGTGTTACAATGGTCCCCTATTCAACTATGAATGGCGAACCAACAGAAGATTTTTCCCAGGGGAAGATTGTAGGGGGTAACAATAGATATTGAGGGTATGAGCGCGCAGGCGGATTTTGAAGTAATATAGATTGTCAATGACAGTAACCTATATCCCACACTGCTAGGAATAGACAGGGCCATCAATATGAATGGAGTCATAAATTTGAAGAAGTGCAAACTGATCTTTAAGAAAAAGTCACTACGCATAGTAGTCCCACTAGATCCAGCCAAAGGAGTGCACTACACTGAACTAGTGCACGATGATGATAGTGATGATAATCTTGATTGTATTTATAAGATAAATCTACATGACCAGGATTGCGTGAATCCAACTATATATGGGAGAATCTCAAGGGAGCGTGAATGCTCATTCGAATTCAGACGAAGAAGTAGAGCGATGGTAGAATTAGCTGCACAAAGTAACAACACTTAATTGCAACATGATGGTTAGATCACTGTGTTGCGTGACCACAGAGACAAGGGATCTGCCTACATATGATCGTTTTTTAGCGGTGGATGAATTTTTGAGAAACTCTGAAAGCGCAGTACCAAAATAGTAGGGGTTTGATGCGCTGAAGTGGGCATTGCGCGCAACACCGGCATGATGGTGGGGTACGCATCAAGGAAATTTTGTGGACTGGCGCAAATGCAGAAGGATGGTATGCCTACATTTTGGAAAACCCCAGCTTCGAATAAAAGTCAGTCAGCAAGGGAGGATCAACTTGCGCCCCCACCTTTCTCGATGGGTACAGACGTATGTTGTACAGCTCACACAAGTGCAACCAACCCTAGAATAGAAAGTTAGAGCAAATTGCAACAGTAGGAAAGGTGACACGCACTACAAATTTTCCACAGAGAAGCATTCAATAAGGTGTGCAGAGTCCTAATATGGGGCGAGATGAATTGATTGGGACTTACGCGTGCTAGCAGTTCGATGGGTCTATAGGACCATGTGTAGAACTTGAGCGCAGAGATGATTCCATAGATGCAGAACAGAGTCGAAACCGTAATTTCAGAATAAAGGAATCCTCACGTAATAGCTCCCATAGTTGGGGCAGTACGCGAAGACTAGGATGAAGAAATCACGCAGCTATGGAAGGACGAACATATAAAGATCCAGGAAGCCATTCAGTGAGGAAACCTTAGACTTTGTGAACTCGAAGAAGATCGGGTTGGATTGGGGAAGAAGAGCATGTGGATGGACGCTAAGGTAAAAAAACTGGAAAACGAGATCGCACAAGCATGTCTTGTCGATAAACTCAAGATGACAAGGTAAGATACAGACAACCATACCACTGCATTAGAAGATTGTCACTCAGAATTTATGGCTCTACTACCATGGCTTCAATTGCACTTTACCAACCGTAGTAACCAGGGGAGCACACTGCATAAGGTAGGACCTGTGACACTGACTGTCACAAGGGTAATTGAGGAGTGCCCACGGACTAGACTGGATGGCGAATTGAAGTCTTGCACCAATGACGTGACCACCTAACTAGCCGAAAGGAGCATAGTCTCAGTGCTCCAGGCATTTGAAAGAGAGTGTGGGACTATAAAAGAGTCTGTGTGGGAGCTACATGATAAGGAGGTTGCGTGCAGGATCGACATATCACAAGGGTCGTGCCCACACATAGGGGGCTGCGCTGCCATGCGGGTAGGCTGGGAGGTGACCGTTGGTGTCACTATTCATGACGAGATGTCCAATTTAAGGAAAAAGGGAGCAGGCAGCGAGCAATTAAGACATGAATTAAGAGCTAGATTTGGGACAATTTGCTGCCAAGAATGCATTAATGACTTAGAAGTAGGGCCAATGGTCAAATTCAAATTTGAAAGAGACTATAAAACTGTAAAGGCTAGTCATGAGACAACACTTGTTCATTTGAGATTTGAGCTATTACGAAGAGCATAGAGTGTTGAGTGCCAAGTGGTATTTGAGCCCCCAAGTTCACGAACAACCATAGATAGTTCGAACAAAATGACAACTACCAAGAGAGATGTGGGTTTTATAGACAGTACTGCCGAGGAAGTTGCACAGAGCCCTACAACGCAGGTGGGGGATGTGCCAGAAATTCCGAAATCACCTCAGACACTGTGGCCCAAGAAGGATAAACAAGCAATGAGACCAGTCTACATGTCCTCGTGAAATCCGCGGTTTGGTAAAATTTCCATGGAAGAAAAGGGCAAGGTTGTCAACCTTGAGACAGATGATGAGGAGGAGGACCTACAAGCTCTTGTAGATGAAATAGAGGTGGATGAAGAAATGGCAGAAGACATCTAGCTGGTGTGCATTGTAGCAAAACTGCCTGAGTACATTCCTCTGTGGAAAGGGAAAGTTAAGGTACCCAAGGCTTTGGATGCCACTAAGAGTGCACTCCAAACCCCACTCCTCCTAGATGGAATTCTGTTCGAGGCCTCGGCCCTGGGCCACATGCCCACAATGAAATTTGAGGACTAGGACCTCACATATAGTGAAAAGTTCCCACATTTACAGAATGAGAACCTCATGAAACAAAGTAAGGAGGGGTCACTTACAGTGCTAGAGCCGCAGAAATGGTTGCACGGCGTGGAGAAGTTCGGGCTACTCCACCTACTATGGATTCCACATTTTCACCGCGCACCTATAATGATCTTTGTCATCAAGAAGCTACTTTTCTTGGTGCATAATTGGTACTTATGGTTGGAGGAGCCTATTCCCATCACGATAGAGCTTATCCATAGGGTTTCTCAGCTTTCCTGTAAAGGAAGGGACCCCATGGATATAGTTGGCAAAACCAGAGATTTGGTGCTTGCAGAGGCAGTGAAGAAGAAGTACAAATTGGAAAAGAATAAGAGAGGCTACGCAATCAGTAGCATTAAGGACAAAGGGGTGCATGTAGCCACCCAACTACTGGTTGAGAAGGTGATGAGAAAATGTTGTAGAGACGAGGTACCGATGTCGGTCATTACACTGGCAGAAGTGCACAGAGGGAGTCCAGTTCAACTGGGCTGAGTTTCTTTGTGAGAAGTTTTTGACAAACTATAAGGAGGCCCAAGAGCAGGGTAATAACTTCCACTACACATGGTTGCTCTTATCTAGCTTACTAGTGACAGGGGAACTGCCTGAGGATAGTCAGTTCCCTCATATTGAACAGGACTTGCTAGAGGCTGCAAAGTATGCGTCGCTCTAGGCTACGAAGGATGCCACATGGATTTGTGAGGCTAAGATCTTCTGGGTGCTCATGGAGGCGAGCATCTGAATGTGGATTAACAGAAGGCCGTGCCTATCCCCCATAGTGTACAACAGTATGCGGAGCTTTGCAGACTTCAAGGCGGATATGCACAATGTGTATATCAAGGCATGTAAGGATCCAATGGAGAACTAGACCAAGCTTCCTTTCATCGCAATTGATGATGCCATCTTCTCCATGCTCAGCTCATGGTATCCTGAGTGGAATGCCCTAGATCTAGTGGAGTAGGACAAAATAGCAGCACAAAAGCAGAAGTATGCCACCAAGTTGAACAACACCCAACTAGCCCAGTAAAAGCGCAACGAGCAGTTGGCCGTGGAGGTAAGGGCTTCCTATGAGGCAGAGAAGGCAGCTACAGAGCAAGCCAAGGCCATCGAAAAAGCAGAAGAAGTACAAGAAATAGGGGCCGCCATGATGCTAGAGGAAGGAGGCCCAGATTTGACCACTAGACATAGTAGAAGGCATGGACCCAAGCACAACATCTACACAATTGAAATGACCACACAGTATGGAAAGAGAAGGCCCATGAAAGAAGACCAAGGCCTCCAAACTGGGCAGTGAATCAATTACATTGGTATAGGGTGACCTTTATGACATTGGCGACACAGTTCGTGAGGTCACCAGGGAAGCACTCCAGGAAGCTATGATGGAGCAGCAGAATGTGTTGGGGGCCCTCACAGTGCAACTCCAGGAACTTCAGGTGCGCCCCCCACATGAAGGAACGGTAGCTGCCTACAGTGTCACAGGTACATTAGTAGTAGAGTTGCTACTGCATGCAAAAATGGCCAACACCATAGTGCTGTCGGATGGAGCACTAACAATGGAGAGTGTGGAGGACAGAGCCGCAGTGGGCAGGATCAAGGCACTTGGCCTAAACTTGGATACTCTTCCGTGGTATACATTATATCAGCTACAGGATGGAGTAACAATAGAACTCTGAGCTAGGGAAGGATGCGCAGTATAGATGCTCAGCGAATGGAGAATCAACATTGAGCAGCTTAGTCCACAATGTGATGAAGTGCTTACGTAGAATCAACAACTGGAGAAAATGGTAGAGGAAGCATGTCATTGTGTTCCAAAGCTAGATATCATGATCGACATACTAGTTGAAGTGCGAATTCACAAATTAGCCAATGGATTCCACGAGGAAAAGGAGGAAGCAATGAGGGTATAGCTGGACCTCAACCTACAAATTTCTGAGCTGCGATTAAAGGCATAGTCCTCTATACCCTTGGAAGTTAGGGAACAGTGCATTGGCGTTATTCAAAAGGGGTTGGAGGAAATAAGACAGGCAGTATAGAACTGCACCACTATGTTGGAAGAGTCCTTTGCAGTCCTCACTTCATTACAGGAGGACCCCAACATACAGTGCCTGGAAATGGAGGCATGGGAGCTTCAAGTGCAGTATAACAATGTGCTCGGAATGGCATAGACAGTTGTCCTGACCCAATGGCTGGCAAAGCTACGACAGGAAAAGGCATTGAAGGAACAGGTGGATGTCGCATGGCAGAAAGAGGAAGTCCTTCAATAGCACGTCCAGCCTTGGATTGATGAGGCCTTCGTCTTCACTGTAGACATCGAATGAAATATTTCACAGATGAAGGCGGTGCATGCCTTAAGATAAGGATTTTCCCTTGACA
Source organism: Pinus taeda (assembly GCA_000404065.3). Classification (NCBI taxonomy): domain Eukaryota; kingdom Viridiplantae; phylum Streptophyta; class Pinopsida; order Pinales; family Pinaceae; genus Pinus; species Pinus taeda. The sequence continues at coordinate 324,487 of APFE031559595.1, forward strand.
GTGAGACTTCAGCTGAAAGAGTGGAGCAGATCTAGCAGACTATAGAACATTGCGTTGCAGACCTCTGTGAAGTTTAGACACAGTTGGAGGGGCTTTGTGCTAAGATCGCCATACTAGCAGAGTGACTTGAGACAAGTCACAATGATTGTGTTGGGGGCCTGTTGGGCATGGGATCCCCCACAACATGTTTTTGGGGCTCAAAGCCCAAGTTTCGATCAAGTATATTGTAAAGACACCACGAAATGCAGGTGTGGAGCATGAAGTATAGGATGAGTTGTAGGGCTGTCCACCCTAAAATATTGTAATGTAATGTAAAGTTGTGTCGGCCTACAGACCATGGGATTTTATAAATAGAGCGAGGCTCTAAGTTGTAAAGAAAGTGAATTAGAGAGAAGAATTAGAATGGAAAAAGCATAGAAGAAGAATTCTAAGTGTCTTGGGTTGTAGTGGTAGGAAGAGGCTCTGCAGCTAAGTGTGCAGAGGCCTAGTAGACTCCGCAGCTGAGTATGTAGACCCCTGCAGCTGAGTGTGCATGGCAATGTCGAGTTTGTAAATGTGATTGAAGATTAATAAAGAGAATTTTATCCTAATTCTGTGCATCTATTCTTGAATCATTATTCTATTGTTATGTATTACTTTTACTCTATTTATTTACTACGTGCAGTGGAGTAAATGCTTGTATAGTTCAGAATACTTATATGTGAAACTAATCTAAGTAATTAGCTAACAATGCATAATTAAGAAAGACTTGGGTAAAAAATACAGATCACGCTGTGAATAGGATTGTGCAAAGAGAGCATCGCAGGTTACAAGGTGCCCACTGGTGCATGAGCACGAAGGTTGGACCGTGTACCAATCCCATCATATCAGACATCCCCAGGGTGCGAAAACCTAGTTCTAGCACCCTCCCATACTACTTTGGGTGAGACCTCAATCCACGCTTTGCAGATTGTTGCCGAAAGGGCCAGTGGTACTGGGATTTGTTTGGCTAAATCACTTCTAAACCTGGGTCAGGCCCCACTAAGCCAACAATTTTCAAATTTAGAAAGAGGGTCTGCTAATTCATTCACACATACCTGGATTTTAGGTGAATTGACTCAAAATTGGTGTCCTGGACAACGAAAAAAGGTTGAATGGGTTGTGAGAGCGTTGTAGGTGGTCTTCACAACTTCTTTGAGGACTGGAATGGGGTTAACTGGTAGTTTTTAGGTTTGGAGGTGTCGCACTGTTTCGTAGAGGTTCACAAAGAAAATGAGTGAAAAAAGATGAAAAAGGGCTTCCCAATCTTTTATGGAGCAACGGTCACTTTTTGGTGGAAATTTTTATGAATGAATAGTAGGTGGTTTATCAAGTCGAGCGGGGAGGTGGTTTCCTAGGCCATCGTACTGCTTATGAGGGTCGGGCAGTATTTGGGAGGGGTCACCCAATCTACTCCAGCGATTAACATGTAGCAGTTGGGGGGCTAGGGAAAATTGCTTTATCAGGTAGGTAATGATCGATCATCGAGCGCGACTAATATGGTTGTGGACTGTCGGATGAGGGGGATGGTGATCGGACAACAAACGGGCGAGGGAAGTGTGTGGGTGATAAAAGCATAGATTTTTTTGGGGGGGGGGGGGCGGTGCTTTAAACTTTGGTGGTGTGGTTAATTATAGGTTAATGACGGGTTTAATCGATTGGGCGATATGAGTAATTCATATTATATTTTAAACTAAGGGTTGGGTATTAATATAAGGGATTTAATTAATATAAGGGAAAATATATTATGGGATTTATATAATAAAATTAAAAATTAATATTAAATTAGCGGAGTGGGTATATCCTTAGCATAATGTAAAATGTAATATTTTCGCACTTTATTTACATACACTCAATACTTAGGATAAGATGTTTGTGTGGGTTTTTTGAATGAAATAGGATTCACATGGGGGGTTTTCACTTTTCCTAGGAAAATGAAGGTTATCCTTAGGAAAAATGGTTTTATTAAGGTAATGAAGATGAAATGAACTTCATGAAGGGGATCCCAACACTTGATATCCATAAGTCATTAAGCCGAGGGTCCAGTCGCACCAAAAGTCAGAGAAATTCTCTGAGCCTTTTTGACTTGAAGGATTAAAAGTACTAGAATTTACTTGTGTATAGGAAATTAGTAAGTAAGGGGAAAATGAATGAGGGGGAGTTAATCATATTAAATTGTAAACCTATTTTTTTTTGATTCCATAGTTGATCATACATATAGAAATATGTGTCTAAGCATGATGCATGTGTTTTGATCCAACCAATTTTATACTTCAACAACTTTTCTTCTACTTACCCATTACTTACCCTACCATTTTTTCTTCATTTTATGTGGGTGCATTTAGACTAGAAAACCCTTAACATCCATTTCTCCTTTGAAAAGTAATCTTTCTAATTCTAACCTTATATCATCCAAGGGCTTAGATTAAACTGATGAGCTCCTTTTATTTTCTCTACCTATCTAATGATCTGCCAAGATTAAGCTGTTTGGCCAGATTTTATTCTCTAACTATACACATAAAATTCAAAGCATGAAAATAACCAAGATTAAACAGTTTGATTACCATGGATTGTGGCATGAATAACAATCTACAAACAATCATTATTACACATAAAGTACATAGTAGCGGCATTTGGACTTGCACACTTTCATGGTCTCTTTTTGTTTTTTGGGGTTCATATATTTTGTTTTTCTTTTAGCTTCTCTTTTTCTTTTTGTTCTTTGATATTTTTTAGGACATACCCTCTTTACATTTTTTAATTTTTAAATAATATGGAAAACATTTGCAAAAAGAAAAGGTATGTACAATATTACAAGGCTTAACCTTAGTTATTCAAAATTATGACTCCTATTGGTATAAGAACCTAACAGGGATCATTGGTAGCCAAGCCAATGATAATTAAGAACCAATTAATATTAATATTAGGAGCCAGGCCTCCCTATATTTAAGGAAGTTGTTGGAAACTTCAATTGTATAAATAAAGAGGCCTAGAGCCTCATTAGGATTCAAATTTTTTGTGAAAAATAGCTAGCATTTTTCGAGTTGAAGGATTGTGACCAAACACTGTTATGTATTTTTTGACATGTTAATGAAAATGATCATTCCCTTGATCCAGCACTGAGTTGACTTAGAGGGTTGAAGATCTTGGGTTAGGGCCCAACCCTAGCAGCAGAGGTTCCTCTTACTATACTTGTATTCTTAGGTTATTTCATAGATTACTTGTTAAATTGATTTTGGTGTTATTACATTGCAAACATTGGTAAATTTGATTAGTTTGCTTCCATTTGTGCCTAGCCTTAATGGTAGCATTAAAGAGACAAGAAAATATTCAAAAAGGCTAATAATAGGTGGATCTTACCTCATTCATCCCTTCAGGGACCATGGTTTGTGAAAAAACTCCCATTCAGCCCCAAAAAGACAGAATTCTGGTTTCTTATGAAATATATGGCTTTTCTGCTAATTGGGTCATCATCTTTTAGTTTTAGAAGATAGGTTGGAGTTTTCATTTTTTATATCTTAAGTTTTGTATTAGATCTCATGTTGCTTTCATAATAGGCTTCAAGCATTTCCATGCATGAACTTGGCAAATAAATGATGCAAATTATGTTTTCTTATATTGTTGTAAACCCTTCTTGTTTTGAGATGATTTATGGATAAATGTCAACAATGATGTGAATGTTGTAGGAGTTTCAATATTGCAATAAGACCTCATATCATTAGCCTTAGCCAAACCATAGCCACCCATGATTGCCAAAGGCCACTATGTTCTCAATTCGAGTTATCATTTTACAAGGACAACTTGCCATGCTTGTTGAAAAAATCCAACCATCATAGAGCTTTTGTTTGAGTTCTGAGTGAGTTCCAACCACTTCCTTGCCTTATTACTTCCATCACACACCTTTCCTAAGCTCCATATCACTTTCCAAATCACTCCTTATGCTTTCAATCTGTTCCTGTAGGAAAACAAGGGATCCTATAGGTGAACTAGGACATCTTGTAGACATCCTGTAAGAAAAACTGTAGTGGCCTGTTTTGAGACCGATTTGTGAAAAAATAATCATGAAAGATATGAGAAGACCCCTGCTTTCCTCCAAATCCATTTGATCCATCACACTCATCTCCCTCCACACCTATTCCACCTACCATGCAATCAAGAATGACTAGCATTCATGTTTTTACAAAAAGGTTGTTATGCTTATTCATGTGCACAACAATTAAGTGCTTGTTTAGATCATATTTCATGCTTAGGTTAGTTAAGATTTCACATGTGTTAAATTATAATTATTTTGAAGCAAGGTATCTTAAAAAATAGCTAGATGACTTGTGTGTTTTAGGCATCTATTTCAGTCTTTCATTACTGCAGTAGATAGCATTTCAATCCTCTCAGTTAGGGTAAAAATATCCTTTCTCAATTGGTAATCAAAATTCTTCTAAATAAATAGAAGGTTGGTTTGGGAAACCCTAGTGGTCTATTGCCCCAGCTCAACCGTAGTGACAAAGAGTGGACCCATCACATCTATTTGTGTATACAACACTTTCACCTCCAAGTTTGTACAAACCCCGAGTTGATGAAGTAAAGTTGGCAGCCCCTGGAGTTCAACATTCTTGTTACAATACCGGTGCCCATCACGATCTAGCCCTTACAACTTTAGAGAGATCTCTCTCTGTATGATTTAATTTCACTGTTTGGATCTTAGACTGGGTATGAAGGTCAATAAATTGGTTTTAAAATTGTGGTTGCAGAATGGAGGAAGAGTCCATTAGGCATGGAGTCATAAGGATGTTCAGTAATCAATCATAGATATATAGAGAAAATATTGAAACATGGCGAGGTAGGAAAACTACAGGATCTTATAGTTTTTTTTGGTGTGGATGAGATGAATTATATTTAGGATCAATTTTAAATATAAAGTATACATAGATGAATTCTATACTTAAAATATCAAAAAGAAAAAATTAAGATTTCTTAACAAGATAGAGTGGAGTACCACAACTAAATTCTATGCATTATCTTCTTGTAAACAATTTAAGAGGGAACATCCATGTGAAACTTGAAAGAAAAATAGATTTGCAAAGAGGGAAACTTCACTATTTATTTGAAACAAGAATCCTGAAAACAAATTGCCTCTATATTGCTAAATTGATTACTTCTATTTTAACTCCACAACTTACAATCAAAGAAAAAGAAATTCTTCCTTTTCTCCACTAACAATAGCTGACTATTATAAATCATCACTTAAATAAACCAAATAATAACCATATGTCACTATTTTACTTGAAATAAAATAAATTAAAATCTAAAAATAAAGTGTTTACAATGTATACAAACTACTGGAGTTTCTCATGGATTTATCCTATGCTTGAATATTTGGAAATTTTATTGCCACTTGTGTTTTGAATGCCAACTGTGTCTTGCAAATCTGGATTTGCTAATTTGGTGCCAAGAATCTCAGGATGATTTTCCATTTTTATCATTGACTACTTTACTGCTGCTAGATGTCTCGAATGTTGAAATTAGATCGCGTGGATTAATCATTGCCATGAAATTTTGGATTTTATTGGAGTTGTTTCCTCATAATTTTCCATATGATGTATGTATGTTTAAACAAATTCCTCAAGATATGGAATTAAACTTTTGACTAATGATATAATTTTCAAGTGCTGAGTTCAATGTCTAAAAGTATGAGTCAGAAATTTCCTCCAATCCTCTAACTACTGATCTTTTTCCTTTAGATTTATTCATGCTCCTCTCCTCGAAAAGTCTCTATTCAAACATGATGAATAAGCTTAGGCAAGAATTTTTTTAAGAACATGTTAATATATAGAGGAATGTGAATAATGTGAAATAGAAGTCTTCATGTTGGACTAGTTACATTTATTGGAAAAGGAATTTGTTCTTTAGATGGTGGTTTTACATACTTGCCAAGGGATTTATGTTTATATCTATGTTTCATACGCACTAATTTATCCTTTCTCTTCATCTTCTTTTCAATTCTTAAATATTTTTGGTAACACCTTTCCCTCTCATATACACCTTGCCAATACACTTATCTCATTAAAGGCCACAACCACCTATTTTTTAGGTGTTTAGTATCTACTTCTTTTGCCATTTATCCATGATTTTCAAAAGAGTAAAATTAAATCATTTCACCCACATGTTTCCTCAACAAATTTTCATTTTGTGATTCTCAGTGTAACATTGTATGTCCATGGCATCAATAAAAATTCTATCAAACATTACAAACTTCAAAAATGATATTGTAGGCATTGTCCAACTATGTATGCCATACCAGGAGTCATCATCAATGGCCATGGGTGGAACTTCCATCCAACTTTTGGGTAGATTATATGTCCTTTTTAATGCGTCTAACAAAACAACCCTACAATTTCCAACATTTATGGCATCACAATATGACCAGAAACATTTCTGTCTTAAGAAAGTTTATGTTCCTGCACCACCTCAAGTATCATTGTCCAATCTTGCCCAGAAGTAGATGGTGTTCCCATGCTTTCCTATTCCGATTGTATCTATCAATTTCTTTTCTCCTGAACATAGATCCAACTATATTCTAATTGGCAGAGCTTTGTCAAGACTTGTAAATATCTTCCCATAAGTGAGTGGTCTATTGGCACACTGAAATGAAGAAACTTGTGTAACATTAGGATCCCAAGTTCAAAACCCTCCAAGTGAACCTGGTTACATTAGGATCCCAGTTCAAACCCCTAAGTGTGCCTGTTTGAGGAAGGGTGTTGGGTTCTTTTGATGACATAGAAAACCCCCTTATAGCACAGGTGCTTAACCTAAAGACAATTGTAAGCAGTACTTTCAGAGACAAAAAGAGAGAGATATTTCAAAATAAAATTTAAGTTTCTCTTGTTCTCAATTGGACAATAAACCTACAAAATCAGACCAAACATTCCCTGGCATTCTTGGAAAAACATTTCCTAAAAAATGAAACATTCACGAAATCTGAATGTGTACTATTTAGAAAACTGACAAAATATCCCATATGGTTAAAATTTTGTAAAAAATCTCAAGATTGGCCTAATTGAATATGTTATGCACAAAATCCATGTTATGGATTCTCGAAATTTGCCTTCATTTTCCCGGAATCTTCATTCAAAATCTTCTTCCTAAAAACTACTGCGAAATTTGACATTTAGCCACCATTTAAATAAAGGTTTGAACAAATCACCCTCCAAAAATACTGATGGCATTCACTTTGGAAATCCTCTTCAGATGTTTTTCTATTCATACCAACAATACCACTGAAAATAAACAAAGAGGGTAACATGTGTCTAGATGAGAAGAATAACAATGATAGTGTCGAATGGTAATGCTGTGGTAACATTGTAAGCAAAGAAAAATGTGTTATGGAAACAAAAATTTAGGAACATGGGCATGCAAATTTGCACGAAATGTTAATGCTAGTGATTATACTTTGCATCTATAACTGACCACTTAAATTTTTCGTTGAATAAAAACCCCAAACACTTTCCCATAACAATATGTATAAAATCATGTAGAATCACAAGTTAATGCAATTTGCTAAAACAAGAGACAAGTATATACTTCTACTCTTTACATTGGAAGCCCATAAACATCAAACAAACCATAATCAATAGAGGAAGACAATCAAAGGAACATAACACAATAAATATTCAGGGAAAGCTACAGCTCAAAACCCCACTATGTGTTTTGTATTAATCTAGAAAATTAAGATGAAATTACAATGCTTGTTCTCTATAGAACAATCCCATCACTCAAAAAATTCAATCTCAAACTCATAAGCAAGATCAAGGCCAAAGCTTAGCCTCTTCACAAGCTCTCCAAGTCTCTATTCCATTGTGTAATTCTTATGAAGGATAGTTTGTATTTAAAGGGAAATAATGCCTCTAAAGGATCATTTCCTGAATGCATGCACTATCAGTTCAACCCAGAAAAATCTAAAACAAATAGTACACTGTCCCTGCACTCTAGTCTCAACCGGGTCCTTCTCAGAATCGATATGCATGAGTTTCTAATGAATAAATATTCAGTTAACTAGAGTAGCACTGGTGGAGTTCATTAGTGTCACCATTGACTGTTAACTCACTATTAGTTCTCTCAATCTGTTTGAGAACTAAATTAACTGAATTGACTCATGAAACTAAGTCTTCTATTCTACAACTCACAATTAACTCATACTGGACTCCTACAAAGTAGGGATAACATATACATGACTTTGAAAAGTCTTCTAACTCAAATTTCCTAAGTTAAGTAAGTTTAATAAACTTAATTCAACTATTTTAAGTTGCTATGAGAATACAATTCGAATTTAATTCACATTTTAATTTAATGACAAATTAAACTGGAATTTATTGTTTCCATTTCTCAACACTCCCTCTGAAAAAGAAAGGGATTATCAACTACCCCGATCCTGTCTCTGTGAAATTTGAATTTACATCTTGATAATGCCTTTTTCAAGATGTCAACATCTTTCTCTTCCATGGGAATGTAATATAACAACATGATCCGCCTCAATACACAAGCTCTGAGATGATGATATCAAATATCAATATACTTGGACTGATCATGAAAGACTGGATTTTCAAAGAGTTTGATACAACTATGATTATCACAATAAATCACTGTTGGATCCATTTGTTGACCAAACAAACCAACCATGATCTTCCTCATCTAGATAGCCTCACATGCTGCTTGACTTGCAGCCATGTACTTTGCCTCTTCCGAACTAAGTGCAACCAATCTCTATTTCTTTCTTTACCAAGAAAATACCACTGACCCAAAATTAAAGACACCTCTTGATGTGATCTTCCTATTGGATGGACTCCCTACCCAATCTGCATCGGTGAAGCCTTGGAGCTTCACTCCCTCTGTCCATTTGTACCATAACCCAAACTGAGTAGTGCCTCTAATGTATCTCAGTACATGCTTTGCCACCTTCCAATACAGCTTGGTAGGCCTAACCCTATTCACTTGACTAAGCTGGTTAACTACATAACACATATATGGTAGTGTGTTCACCAAGTACATGAGTGAACCCACAAGCTTCCTATAAATAATAGCTTCCACTACTTCTCGAGAAGTAGCATTCTCCTTCCTCTTCTTACAAGCTAGACGAGTCTTCATGGGTTTACTGCTCTCCATGTAGAATCTATCTCATTGGCATACTTGACCTAAGATACAAACAATCCCCATCTCCCTACCATACCTCCATGCTAATAAAGTAATGCATGAGCCCCATGTCCTTGATCTCAAACTCTCTTGAAAGGTCCTCCTTGCAAGATTTGATGAGATTCTCATCACTTGTCAGTATAAGATCATCTATATAAAGTACAATGATCAATAAATTACCTTCCACCACTATGTGATACAAGTTTGCATCCAATTCACTCTTCATGAAGACCAACCCAGTGAAGTAGCTATCTATCCTGGTGTACCAAACACGGGGTTCTTTCTTCAGCCCATACAATGCTCTCTTGAGTTGGCATACATGTGACTCACAGTCCAAGGATTCAAAACCTTCAATTGCTCTATGTACACCTCTTCCTCAATCATGCCATTGAAGAAGGTAGTATTCACATCCATTTGATGGATCTTTGAAACCATTTGTGCTGATAGTGCCAAAATAGATCTAATTGACGAGTACCTTGAAACAGGAGCAAAGGTATCATCATAGTCAATCCCCTCTACCTATGAAAATCCATGGTCCACAAATATGACCTTATTCTTCTCCACACTACTATCTACAACTTTCTTTACCTTGTAAAGCCAACAAGAGATCACAACTGACTTGTCCTCCGGTCTCAAGACCACATCCTAAACATTGTTTCAAACTATGGAGTCATACTCCTCCACCATTGCATCAACCCAAACTGGCTGCTGCACTACTTCCTGAAAGGAATATGGCTTTGTCACAACACATGCACCCATAAGTGCCATGTATCTAGTGCACCTCTCTGGTGACCTCCTCTGTCTGCGCTGAGAAGAGGGTGCTCCCACATTCTCCTATGCATCATCCAAAAATCTATCAACCTCTCTAGTGTGCTTTCTTCCCTCTTTAGAAGACTCTACCTGAGTGGATGTCTCCACTATGTGAGCCTATGCATGTGGCTACTCCACATAAATCTAAGGCCCCTCAACCTTAGGAGCTAAAAGCTCCTCATCCGCATGTAGCTCAAGCTCCATCCCAAGGGATACTCGCATGACCTTCTCCTCATCAAACTTGATATCCCCACGAACCACTATCATCTGACTGGTCAAAATGTACACCTGATAGTTTTGGGGCATATCAATGTACCCCACAAATATCCCCAACTCTGCTCTTGGCTCAAGCTTCTTCTAGGCATATTTGGTCGCATGGAAATAAACTAATGACCCAAAAATATTGAAGTGACCAACATCTGGCTTCTTACCAGAATAAGTGTCTTCTAGTATCTTCATCTACCTGATGTGGGCTACGGTTATGAAAATAAACCATTTTGTTGAATGCCTCAGCCCACAAGTGTAGTGGTAGGCCCTGATCATGAAACATCACGCTTGCTGTGCCTACTATGTTCCTATTCTTCCTCTCCAAAACCCCACTCTATTTAGGGTTATGGGATGCTGTCAACTCTCATTTAATCCCTTCCGCTACATAGAATTTCTTAAACTCATTGGAGACATACTCACCATCGTCATCACTCTGTAGAGATTTAACCTTCTTTCCAGACTCTTTCTCTTCCAATGCTTTGAACTCACAAAACTTTGTGAAAGTTTGATCCTTTTTATACATAAAAAATACCCAGCATTTACGAGAATATTCATCAACAAAGATAACATAATTCCTATGTTTGGCCGTGGATGCTATCAAGAATGGTCCACACACATCTGAATGGACTCTCTCTAGAATAGACTCTGTTCAACTGTCTCTGTCTCCAAAGGAAGACTTGGTGTATTTTCCCAAAGTACAAACCTTTCATGTATCAACTTGCTTAAGCATACGTTTGGAAAGACTAGTAGAGATTTGCTGCAATATCTTCAAAGCCCCATGATGCAAGTGGCCCAATCATCTGTGCCACAACTTTCCAACGTCTTGGCTCAACATATTTTCCACTTTTGAATTCAAAGCAACACAATCCTATACCTCTATCTTATAGAGATTCTGAACTCGAATCCCTATCTTCTTTACTTGACCCATGACTATGTGTCGAAGGAACACCTTCGTTGTCAAAAAAATCACATCATAACCTCTATCCTCAAGCATGGCAATGGATACCAAGTTCTTCGTCAATCTGGGTACATGCATAACATTCTTCAAGGTAAGTGGAGCTGCATGCTCCCTTTGAAAAGTAATAGTGCCCACACCAGTAACACTATACTTACCATCATCACTCATCTCGATATGGATTTTGAGATATTTCTCCTCTAGTTCACTGAATAACTCTTTGTCACTAGTCATGTGGAATGAAGCTCCATTGTATAACTACCAGACACTTCCCATCATTGAAGACACCATGCATGCAATGAGGGAAAAGTCCAATTCGAATTGTGAGGCCAAAGCTTCACCCAATTCTCCTCCTAAGGGCTTCTCCTTGGACTTCTTCAATGGATAATTTGTAGCAAAGTGACCCATCTTGTGACAATGAAAGCATTTAACTTTCGTCATGTCCTTCTTACCTCCATGATAAGGATCTGATTTGTAACAAGAAATTTTACCTTTCCCCTTCCTCAACTTAATCGCTAAGGGACAATTCTCTTCATCATCAGTCTTTGATGAAGAGCCATCCCTGGTATTCCTCCTGATCTCATCCTGCATCAAATCCAACCATAGTCATTCCCAATCTGGAAGCTTCTCCCAACCATTGACAGAGTCCTGATAACTATGCCAACTTTTTGGGAGTATAAGAAGATCAAGGCTCACCATATCCTCCTCGACAACTGTGATTCCAACACTTCCAAGTTCATCCCAACATTGAGTGAACTTGGTCAAAACCCCACTATCTATTTTGTATTAATATGGAAAATCAAGATGAAATTACAATGCTTGTTCTCTCTAGAACAATCCCAGCACTCAGCAAATTCAATATCCAACTCATAAAAAAGCTCAAGGCCAAATCTTAGCCTCTTCACAAGCTCTCCAAGTCTCTATTCCAATGTGTAAGTACTATGAAGGATAGCTTGTATTTAAAGCCTCTAAAAATAGTGCAATCCCTCAAGGACCAGTTCATGAATGCAAGCACTATTAGTGCAACTCAGAAAAATATAAACAAATAGTACACTGTCCCTACACTCTAGTCTCAACTGGGTCTTTCTTAGAATTGACATGCACGAGTTTCTAATGAGTAAATATTCAGTTAACTAGAGTAGCACTGATGGAGTTCATTTGTGTCACCACTAATTGTTAACTCACTATTAGTTCTCTCAATTAGTTTGAGAACTAAGTTAATTGAATTGACTCATGAAACTAACTCTTCTATTTTACAACTCATAATTAACTCATATTGGACTCCTACAAAGTAGAGAGAACATATACATGACTTCCAAAATACTTCCAACTCAAATTTCCTAAGTTAAGTAAGTTTAATAAACTTAATTTAACTATTTTAAGTTGCTATGAGAATAGAATTCGAATTTAATTCATAAATTCAAGGACAAATTAAAATGGAATTTCTTGTTGTCATTTCTCAACACAATACCTTTTAAAATTTCCTTGGTGTTTGATCTGGCATGTTTGGAAATTCGTTTGGTTGGAATTATTGACATTTGAACACTTGGAGAACACTTCATTAACCCTAGGTGCTTGTATTGGCAACTAGTCAGAGCATGCACCTCTTTGTCTTGCTATAGAAACATATCCCACATTCAAGCTGCAAAATGAAATACATGTCTTTGTATTATCTTGTACTCACAACACATTTCGACATGTTGCGAAAACTATGCTTTTCTCTCCTTGGCTTGGCTTGGCACTTGTTGCGTTAAACTAATACTTTGACTTGGCTCTTGGTTTGGTGGTTTCAACTTGTTTGAGGCTTGGTGACTTTTGGTAGCATAAATGATTGATTTCGAAAATAACCTTGGAGATTGGGCCTAGGCCCAATATGTTTTTTGCAAAAACTTAAAATAACCCTGTCAAGAAAATTGAGGACCAAAATTAGCTTTTAGAACCAATTTTATTTGCCAAATTTTATGATTTTTCCCCCCATAATTTTCACTTTTTTGTCATTGATTAAACTGGCATTGACAAGTAGTTGTGTGGTGCTCTGAAAACATTAAATACACGAGTGCTATGAAATTTGAAAATAAGATCATGTTTTGGCACACAATTATAGGGTGCCAACAACTATAGAAACTATTACATGTCGATGCATCTCAGAAAATCTTTAGTTGGAAACGAAATTAATAGCTGGACATGAATGCTTTCCTCAAAATCAAATTGAATCCCCATAAGTTATTGTATGGAATTTTCTTTGTGAACAACATCCTTATAAAAAAATATAGGTGGCTACACCCATATGTATCACGTTCCTCGTAGATGCTTGATCCAACTCATTTCCTTTTTTATGACATGCAAGTGGATTTTTTAGATGCCATCTATTACTTCCTCACACCATTCAACATGTTGTATATCACATGACATTTGTTGGTAAATGTCTACACTTCTACACTTACTTGAATTAGCACATCTTTTTATTCCATACGTTACACACACACACACACTTAAAAATTATTAGTTCTGACCCAAAAATGATAGTAAGAGAACTAGTAAATACACAATTCATACCTTGAGTTTCCCACAAAGTATGTACAAGGTTTTGTTAATGATTTATGTGAAAAGATGTGGATTGGTAAAAAAAAATCAGAGTATTTTTGTAGAAAAAGCACAATTTCACATCTCATCAAAGAGCATAGAGGATAATTTGTTCTTTTTAGAAAATGTTAGAAAGTTGAACAAGTCAACCTAAGTCATTGTCACTTAATGTGGTGGTCATTCACCGATGAGTGCAGGAAAGGGTTTGGGAGTGGGGTAGAAGGGAGGGGAGGGGAAGGGTGTTAAAATTGGATACTAGGGACATATTCCACTTTAGACAACTCATTTGATGGACATGATGATTTCTCTTTTCGAGAGGACAAAAATTGATCTAAATATTATCAAATTTGGGCAATCAGAAATGTGTTTTGGAATTTATAGCCACACACATGTAAATTATCAAGGTCGACCACATCATCATGTAGGCTCATGAACCCCAAGAGACATGTCACTTCACCCTCAATAACTCGTCTAAATATAAGTGACCTCTCACCTCATTTGGCATCATCATCACTCACACATTCTTCTCTCTCCTTCTCTCATTAGTTCGTACAACTATTGGACATCTGCCTTCTCTCATATATGTGGCAAGGAGGATCAATTTGAGAAGAAATTACAGGGCCAAAAATTTCAGTCTTTCTTGCAGTTTGACCAGTGTTGACTTTGACTTTCTAGGCATATTTTGAGTTTGATATTTTCGGCAATTTTTTGTTTGAGTAGGTGACACTATTTGGCACAAAACTAAGGTGTTATGAGCACTTTGACTACACAAATAAATGATAGGTTGACCACAAACTTCAGGACATATTTTGACCAAGTTTGACCATTGAATTTGGGACTCTTTTGGGCTAAATTTGACCTCTTATTCAAAATGAGTTTGACTGGGTATGACTGAGCTGCTTTAAGGACATTTTGCTATTACTTTGACAAACATTGACTTTTTGGTTAGGGTTGAATTTGACTACAGTTAACTGTAGATTTGACAGGGCTATTTTTACTTTGATTTGGTTAGTCCCCTTTGAATTTTTGTACTCTCTCTGTGTGCTGAAAATTTGATATAATAATAAGAACAATTGGTGAAAGGGTTTTCCCCTGACATTCGCTAAATCTAGTGTCCTCTTGTATTGCCTTGTCTTCTGCATTTTTTTTATTCATGTTCTATCTACATTTACTCCCAATGTGAATTATGGTTAATGTGATTTCTATTGGAATACTAAATTGGAAATTATCATTGGGTTGCTAAAGAACATTGAAGTAATTATGTTAGGCATAGAACATAGCATTGTTAACTCAAATTAACAGAGGGGATGGGTAGAGAAAATGAGGGTGAGGGTCTGGCGATGACAGGTTGGGTTGGTGTGTTTCGTGTATAAAAATGATGAGGCATGTACATCTAGGGCCTATGATAGTTTTCCTCTCTACAGACTAGTTACTCATGGGGGACTTGAACCTTGGATCTCTTAGTTTACACAATATTTCATATCACGATGATTGCCAATTGAGCTACCCCCCTGGGACTGTCTTTTTCATTTTTAATTTAAATCTTGTTATTTTTTTTTTTTGGTGTTTTTAATTTATTTTTTCAAAATTTTGTTTTTCTAAGCATGTTATTTTGATTTTTTTTCAAGTTTTATGTTGTTTTATTTTTATTTTTAAACTTGGTTATAATTTATTTTTAAATGTAATATATATATTCGAGTAAACCATTTTTGTATTTATAAGTAGATTTTAGTTTTATTTGCGATGATATTAGTTGTCATAGCTAGCATTTCAATTAAGTCATAATTGTAATTACAAAAATAATATTGGTGACATCAACATAGTTTATTTTTGATTTCAAGGTTCAATTTTAATTATTTGTTCTCAATGGCATCAATCATTAAGACTTTGATTTCAAACAAGTCATAATTTTAAAATCCCCCCTAAAAAAGGGTAGTATTATAGTGCCACTTGTTGATTCAGGGGTTGATTTTAACGTTTTATTATCTACAAATATAGGTTTTGAGCTAGATTTCTTGTTTTAAGATCACAGTTCTCATTAAGTCAGTGCTTTGTTTGCATAAAAACAAGGACATTCAAATGTAACACTTTGCTTCTTATTCACCACAACAAAGTGGTGATTTTGAGAGAAATAATTACACATTAAACGAAATAGAAAATTATATGATCCAATCTAAGGCACTAAGTTTTCATTATTGGGCCAAAGTAATCGATTTTGCGAATTACATAGTAAGTCACATTCCTATAAAGGATTTAAACACTATAACATTGGAACAAACATGGATTAAAATTAAGGCATATGTAAGTCACTTCCGTGTAGTGGGTGGTGAAGCATGGGTTCTCGTTTCTGATGAGAAAAGGAAATCATTACAACTTAAGAGAGAAAAGTGGATTTTTATTGGATATTGTAAAATTGTCAATGGTTATAAACTTATTCAAATGGTTATGAGCTAGATGATATTATGTCATGTGTATATTTCTTCCATGGATATTTGTTGGCTCATCTAGATTGTGCACTTTATGGCTCATGTTTTTATTTCTAGATGAATTATGTTATTTCTCATGTGTTGTTGGATGGATGAGATATGAGAATGATGATAGTTGCCGTTGATGACATTTTTATGCATGTTGGTGATATGTATTGGGATGGATGAGAGATCATGGTAGATATGTTACTACTCATATATGGAAGTATACATTTTTCTACTCACTGATTTACTGCTTGTGCCTCATTGATGATATTTTTCTCACCTATGACGAGGATAAGTATTTTTTACTACTTATTATGCTTTGGTATGATGGATGTTGTTGCTTGGTTTTTCTCTCTTGGGGAGAGAGAATGTGATGATGTGGATTTATTTTCTATTTCCTCTATGATATATTGCCATGTTGTTGCTATTAGATGATCTTATTGTTGTATATATGTGGATCATGGTGATTTTACTGCAAGATATTTATTGTTGGGATGGTGATGGACAAGGCGTTGAGAGGCCATGTACTAGCATATGATGTTGTTAGTACTTCTTATTTTTGTTGCTACATTTGGAGAGCTTATGTCATACCTCATGGAGGCCTTGTGTTTGATGGATATGCCATGTGTTGCATTTCTTCTGCCATATGGAGCATATGTTAATGCTCATAGATGCCATGTGAGTCATGTAATTTTATTTTTTGGGCATATATTGATGAGAGAACCTTTGTGTGTAGATGTAAAATCCATGTACTATCATTATATCATCTTTTGGGTGTATTACTCATGGAGTAACCCATGGTGTCTCTCATATCTTGTCATGGTTCAATGGATGTCCAAGTCATGTTTCATAATGTATATCCTTGATGTAGCCCCACTTTATTTGGTGCATGATGTAAATATTGGGTCCATAGAGTAATGGTTGTTGATAGGTGTAAATGAGTCATATGTTAGTCCTATGTACTTGCCACAACTATGTATCTGCTCTATGAAGCATTATATGTATTGTATATCATGTCCAAAGTCAAATTAGAGTCATGAGCATGAGGATTAGTCTCTTTCATTTGGAAAAGAGGCTTATTGTAGTAGACAAAGTGTTGATTGCAACTCCATTACAACTTAGGGGGAGAATTTTCAATTTAGAGATGGCACGACATTGGAAGATATATGATTGGAGGCTAAGCTTCTTGGGTACATCAACTTAATGTTGTGTATGATAGGGGAAGTCATTCTCTCATTTGAAACATTATTTGGAATTGTACTTTAGTTTTTGTATGAAAATTTTCCATTGATTTCAAAGGGGAAGAGATTTTGGATTGTAGAGATTAACAATGTCAAAGGGGGATTTTGTTTGCATTGTAGTGTTGGGATTTATGTCAACATGATATAGATGCTGCTATTCATATGCATGTGTGATGAGTGCTTGGTGTTGGAAGTTTGGTGATATTCTTGTTAATTGGTATTGATATCAACATACCTATGGCTACACCTAGTGGAGATGATGTTGTGGTTGCCGACGAGATAGATTCTAGACATGTGGAGTTGGTTGGAGATGTTGCTGCTGCAAGAGGATTGGATTTAAGCTATGGGTTTTGATATTGTGTTATAGATTGGAGATTCTATTGCTGCTGGTGGTTTGGGTGTTGCTCTAGATGATACATATGTCTCTACATGTCTCAGAGACATTGCATTTTCTTCTACATGTGTGATATGTGGTTGTTTGTGTCGGAGGTGATTCTACCAATGATGGAGGTAGTTGTATGCCTTGATGTTGCTGCTACAAGAGTTGGAAGTGATGTTATTGTTGTTGTAGGTTTTAAGAATGTTGTTGTTGTAGGTGTTAGAGATGATGCTATAGATGTTGCAAGTGTTTAGAGTTGTTGTGGTTGCTTCTTGAGGAGATGAAGGTGTTGGTAATGGTGCTAAAGATGGTAGAATAGGTCTAGCACGTATCTGACTTTTTATTGGCCTATTTCATCAATTGCAGAGGCTTGAAGGAGTGTTTAGGAGGTGAGGAAGATGTTCCAATAGTCGGCAGAGGTTCGGGACCGGAGAATTGATGACTTCCCTCAGTTTTAGCCTCAGTCACATGGAGGATGGGTCAAGGGAATGGTTTTAGGCTCCAGTTGCTGGAAGGGAAGGATCAAAGGAGCGGTTATAGCCTCAGTCATATGCAGGACAATGCTAAGGGAGAGACTATGGTTTTTTCACTAAAATTGCTCCACATTCCTCACACTGTTGAGATATTTTTTGTGTTTTTGTGAATTCCCTGATTGGAAATTTTTGGTTTATGATCGGAAAAGTTCACGAGACATCTAGAAGCTGAGAGTGACTTGGATGATTTAGTAGAAGGAAGATTTTTATTCATCCAATGGTGGTTGGATATTTCAGTATAAACTGGGTAAGGATCATTGGTCATGATAGTACCCGTAGATCAGAGTCTGTAGAGTTGTTTGTTAGTTGGTGAGTAACTAGGCAAGGATCATTGATCATGGTGGCCTTTAGCGGATGGTAGTCCCTAGATCTGTGAGAGAAATGATTTCCTATCTGATAGTGCTAGCATAATGTGAAAGAATTCAAGTCTTCCAATTCATAGGAGTGAGCTGACCCATGTATAATTTTTTTAGAAGATAATAAAATATTGAGCAACGTAGCAACAACAGGGTGGTTTTTGCCTAGGATGGGTTTTCCACTAGAATCATTTGCATCTATTGTTTGATTTCTTTCATGGTTTCTGATTTTGTTTGATGCACTATCCTCTAGTTATGTGTTTCAATTTATGCATGTTAAATATTAAATAATTGGAGAAAAAATGTGTAAGTACTCACACTACTGATTCATCCCCCCCCAAGTAGTGATCTAGTTTCCAATATTTGGTGTCAATTAATACCAGCTATATTACATCCAAAGTCAATTCCACTTTGTACCATTGGTTAGTTGGTAACCTCTTATATTTGAATTCTATTTTTTGATTTATTATCATAGGAAGGTTTTTTACATAGGTTAGTGTCTTACATGTAGGAGAAGAAGTCCTCTTTAGGTCATTGTTTGAGAGGAAAAACTATTATTATTTTTTCCCTAAATCACTTAGAAAAAACATATTAATTATTTTAACTAATTACTTGTTAAGGGATAAATTCTCCTAGGGTCTTGGGTTGATACCCTAGCAGATCAGAGGTTATCTACAAAGAAAACCACACATTCCACACAACCATGATGCTAATATAAACAAACTATATGAAGAGAGGTGCACCTGGGGGTCCTTCGTTTGGGAAGATCCAGCCAGGGTCCAAACCCTCTTGTAGTTCCTTTTAGTCCTTCAATCTACAAAACAATAAATTCCAGAAAGTACAGAAGTATATAGACCAAGCATCATAAAGAAATCATCTTCATAGCATATTGAAAGGTAGTTAGTTATACAATTAAAACAACCATCCATATGTGAATCATAGCATTGATATCATAAACATGAAAAAGATTTATATCAGGAATAAGGCAAGTGTTTCTTTTATTATAGATAACTAAAGTACAGAAAGGAATGATTTCACCTGAGTCTTCCTTTCGCAGGCTCCAAGTAGAACCGCCCTTCAGATTCATCTAGTCTTAAGCCTTCAACAAACTCCTTCCATGACTTACTCCAAGATATCTCAAGTAGTAGAAAGACATCATAACACAAGGAAACAAGGGTTTCCTTTAATGGGGGAAGTGTTGGAAGCACAGTGATCTTCAGAGCTAGTAAGGGATAATCTCAGCAGAGTGATCTTCCTCTTTCTCTTCTCCTCCTTAGGCCTTCCCATTGAAGCCTTTTATACTTCGCCCAAAGTAGTTTTTAGTTGGGAATTCGTTGGGAATAGTTGGGCCAGGGGCACTAATAGGTAATCAATAGGTAAAACCCGTGATCCTCCACCTAAAATTAAGGAGATTTAATTTTTTTAAAGTGTTTTAAGACATATACGTGGGTTGGGTATACAAAGACCGCGTACACACACATTTAGCTCAGGGAAATATCACGTATAGGGAGTAAAACACTGTTTTTTAAATATTTGGACCAGGTTTGGAAGGAGGGGTTGCCCTAGGCCATGAGTGCAGCACCACAAATATCAAGAGTAATATTTGGAGCTATAACAGATTCCCCCTAATATATGAGGTTAGAAGGGGTACAAGATGGACGAAATGTATTAAGCAAGTACATGGAAAGGAAATCTGTCAAAAACTGAGAAGGACTTCACTAGAGTTTAACCTGCCAAGCCACAAAAGGAGATAAAAAAGAAACACTATCTGAGGTGGGAATACCCATGCTTAGAGAAAGTAAAGCATGTCCGCATATCAAGTACAAGCAGATCCACTAAGTATACAAGTATTAACACTCGAAAATACATAATGGATCATCTGATCATGATCGAACAAGTACACATTTGAATATCGCATATAAGAATGTCAATGATGCTGAAGGATGAAGCATATCACTGATATCAAAGACTGATCCAAAAAAGTACCAAATGAACATGATGGAGTAAGATGGTATTACATTGCAAACTCAAGTGCCAGCATATAGAATGTCACCATGCATGACTGCAACATATAAGGTGGAGTGGTATCAACTAGTAGCAACAGGAGCAAATGTCAAGTGAACCAATGAATGTTGATGCAACCTGAGGTCTTCACCGGTCACCATGGTACATTTCTACACCATGGGAATAAATGATCTGAAGTCGACCATGTGAGAAATCGTTTGATTACCGGTCATTGATGTATACCATTAACAAACACGAGACTACTCACCAATAATGATAATGAGCGTGAAGGTACCCAGTGCAATCTAACAAGTGTGAATAGATGAGCTGGAGTTGAACACCTGTAAGAATCTATTAATCAGAAGACAATGATGGTTTCCCATTGTCGATAGCAAAAGATTTGCCACTAATGACTGCAAACCCTAAGGTACTACCAAATGGACTCTAGACCTTTGCCGCAGAGAAATGAGTCATAATTGATAGGGAAAGATCCACTAGAAGGAAGGCATTAAGGCATCCTTCATCAATCTAGCGCGAGTGTAAACTGTAGGCCAATAATGCGGAGGTTATCAGACGAAAAAAGATGTAGTAACCTGACCGAAGCACGTTTCCAGCATACACAAGATGTGGCTAGCGCATGACAGAAACCTTATGAACCAATCAATAATGAAGGCTCACATAGAGGTGAGGTATCCACTAATAGGCTCAAATTGAAACCAAGGTACTACATGAATCCCAATGTGTGATAGTGTAGGCTGATGTCGAACACAAGGGAAACCACTCAGTGAAAGGCCCATGATACTAATCGATGCTAAGCACAACGTGACCTATAATTAATGAAAATATGACCAGGGTATAGCTCTAGGCCTGTCCTCAGAGCAAGATGTCATCGCCGATAAGGACAAGACCTGCCAGCAAGAAGTTAGTGGAGACCTTCTCAAACTGGCACGAGTAAAGGACCAATATAACTGATGTGATGATAGACAAGACACTGACAACTAGGGATGGCCGACTGAAAAATGAGTTAAGAGACACCACAAAGAGGCCGACTCAGGCTAACTTCCCTTGAGCAAAAGCACGACTCAATGTGACTATGTGGTAGCATATGATGACTCTATATAAGTTCGTCGTGCAAGAGCAACGAACGAACCCTCCATATAATTGGAAAAGATAACCAATCGGGGGAGAACTGACTCAATAACAAGGTTAAGGCATACCTAAGTCAAACTAAATCCTGCCCAAATGGAGGAGACTTTGTTTTGAGTGCTTTGTTCAAGGGTGACACGACTGACTCTAGATACCAATAATAAATGGAAATATTGTCCCGTTCCTGCTCTTTTTGGAATATATAATTTTTTTTGTCTTTTTCTTTAATCTAGAAAACGAATAAAATAATGATACAGTGTTAAGGGATAAATCCCCCTAGGGTCTTGGGTGTTAAGGAGATTTATTTTTTTTAAGTGTTTTAAGACATATATGCGGGTTGGGTATACACATACCCGCGTACACACACGTTTAGCTCAGGGAAATGTTGTGTATAGGGAATAAAACACTGTTTTTTAAATTTTGGGACCAGGTCTAGAAGGAGGGTTTGCCCTAGGCCATGACTGCAGCATCACAAACCTCAAGAGTGAGATTTGGAGCTATAACAGATGCCCCCTAATATATGAGGTCAGAAGGGGTACATGATGGCTGAAATGTATTAAGCAAGTTCATGGAAAGGAAATCTATCAAAAACTAAGAAGGACTTCACCAAAATTCAGCCTGCCAAGCCACAAAAGGAGATCATAAAGAAACACTATCTGAGGTAGGCATATCCATGCTCAGAGAAAGTACAACATGTCCGCATATCAAGTACAAGCGAATCCACTAAGTATAAAAGTATAAATGACTGGAAAATACATAATGGATCATCTAATCATGGTCAAACAAGTACATGTCTGAATATCACATATAAGAATGTCAATGACGCTGAAGGATGAAGCAGACCACTAGTGTCAAAGAATGATCCCAAAAAGTACCAAATGAACATGATGGAATAAGATGGTACTACACTGCAAACTCAGGAGCCAACATATAAAATGTCGCCATTAATGACTGCAACATATAATGTGGAGTGGTATCAACTAGCAGCAACAGGAGCAACTATCTAGTGAACCAATGAATGCTGATAAAACCTGAGGTCTTCACCGACCATCGTGGTACATTTCTACAACATGGGAATAAATGATCTGAAGTCGACCATGTGAGAAATCGTTTGATTACCGATCATTGATGTATACTATTAACAAATGCGAGACTACTCACCAATAGTGATAATGAGCGTCAAGGTACCCAGTATAATCTAACAAGTGTGAATAGATGAGCTGAAGTCGAACACCTATCAGAATCTATTGATCAGGAGACAATGATGGTTTCCCATTGTTGATAGTGCAGGATGTGCCACTAATGACTGCAAACCCCAAGGTACCACCAAATGGACGCTAGATCTTTGCCCCAGAGCAATGAGTCGAAAACGATAGGGAAAGATCCACTAGAAGGAAGGCATTAAGGCATCCTTCATCAATCTAGCATGAGCGTAACTCGTAGGCCAATAATGTGGAAAGAATTAGATGAAAAAAGATGTAGTAACCCGATCGAAGTACATTTCCAGCGTACACAAGATGTGGCTAGTGCATGGTAGAAACCATCTGAATCGACCAATAATGAAAGCTGACATAGAGGCGAGGTATCCACCAATAGGGTCAAATGGAAACCAAGGTACTACACGAATCCCAATGTGTGATAATGTAAGATGATGTCAAACTCAAGGGAAACCACTAAGTTAGAGACCCATGATACTGATCGATGCTGAGCACAAGGTGACCTATCAATAAGGAAAATAGGGCCAGGGTGCAACTCTAGGCCTGTCCTCAGAGCAAGATGTCATTGTCGGTAAGGACAAGACCCGCCAGCAAGAAGTTAATGGGGACCTTCTCAAACCGGCACGAGTGAAGGACCAATATAACTGATGTGATGATAGACATGATACTAACAACCAGGGATGACCGACTGAAAATGAGTCAAGAGACACCGCAGAAAGGCCGACTCAGGCTAACTTCCCTTGAACAAAGCATGACACAATGTGACTATGTGGTAGCATATGATGACTCTGTATAAGTTTGTCATGCAAGAGGCATGAATGAACCCTACATATGATTGGAAGAGATAACCAATCGGGGGAGAACTGACTCAATAACAAGGCTAAGGTGTACCTAAGTCAAACTAAATCCTACCCAAATGGAGGAGACTTTGTTTTGAGTGCTTTGTTCAAGGGTGACATGACTGTTTAGCTACCAACAATAAATGGAAATACTGTCCTGTTCTTGATCATTTTTGGAATATATAAATTTTTTTGTCTTCTTCTTTTAAGCTGGAAAAAGAATAAAATAATGCTATGGTACAATGGAAAGAACAAGTGTCAGTGAAACATGTGATCTAGTTCTTGGGATTGGAACATTCCTATGCTCAATGCAGGGAGGTGAAAACTAGCCAAAGACACTCAAAGATGTGTTCCTTGCATGGGTCAAGGTGTGTCAAGCTGCAGAAGTCAAAGGTATGCAAGTTTGATTTTGCAGTCGTCATGGTCAAAAGTTGGCTTAAACATGAGTCCAAGTGAAGCCGGCTCAAGGCCAAAAGGTGCAAATGGTCAACATGCAATGCAGTAGTACAACTCAACACAAAGGAGCCTCTAGGGTATAAGGCTAGAACGAAGAGAAGAAGCAAAGAGGAATGATTCTTCATCGCATAAGTCATGGCGGGACTACAGAGGACTCTCGAGCCTACTCAAATCAGAGTAGCATGGGCAACAAATGTCAGTGAAGTGCTAACTAGGATGCCCATGTAAAGGATGGCTTCACCATCGTGTCATGATTTTTTTTCTTTAAATTGGCAAGTGAAGGTGGTTTACTAACCATAACATGATGGGATCGACCCTATGGCAAGTGTATCGAAAAATGGAGGCTAGTATGCATAATGCAATGGAAAAATGGCTTCCCTAACCTATATGCCAGTGAGAAAACGATACCTGCCATGACGGGTCAGCAGTCATGGAACTGTCCTGAAACTGTCGAAAAACGTCCAAAATGTCCTGAAAATCACACCATTCTCAACATTCCAAGCTCCCAACTTAAAAGTTACATGAGACAAAACAAAATCAAGTATTGAAAAAATTTTGCATTTTCAAAGCCTATAAAAGAGTTTTGGGACTCACCATTTTCACCATTTCTGTTTGAGAGTAGAGAAGTAGATCAAAAGGAGAAAACTTTCCATACACCAAATTCAACCATTCAGATTCCTCCAAAATCCCCAGGTAACTCTTATACCTGTCTTGCAATTGATTGTGACTAGTTTTAGAATTTTTAATTAATGTTTTACCGTTGAATTTTTTGCCAAAAATTTCACCGCGGCGTATACGCGAGTTGGTAATATGAAACCCGCATACATGCGGGCCCTACACATGACTGTGTGCAAAGGTACCCGCGTATACGCCGCGAACATATCAAACAAAAAACAACTAATGGTCCAAATTCATTTTTCTTTCAGGATGCCACTCACTTGGCGAGAAAGAGAGCATACCGCAATGGATGACGAGGTCATGAACGATCCCAACGCTTTGGATGCCTTATAAGGATGTGGTTTGCTAAAATTCTTCAAACTGCCAAATATGAAAGCAAACACATGTCTGCTAGAGATGCTCATTGATTACTGGAATATTGAGGAGGATGCATTTATGATTGACTAGATGCCACTCTGGATAGAAGTGGAAGATATTTATTTCATCATGGGCCTTTCCCGAAGGGGAGAGATAGTACATTCTTGGGGTCAGACACGGAGCAGTCTCTCGATTGAGGACTACGTACAGATATATTGCCTGGGACATCCAAAAAAGGTTGGAAGTCAAATTTCCATCACACATGTGGCGAGTTTACCGCTGAGGATAATCCTGTTCACTATAGCTTGAGTGAACGGATCAACTTCTCTGCACCATGCATCACGACTAACCATGAGTGTGGCGGTTGACTATCTCACCACCATATTTGATTGGTGTACTCCTCTTCTGATTAGCATGAAGAGCCAGATCACTTCCATCAAGAGAGGGTAGACCAAAAACTTCAGATATGGGATTATTTTATGTTCTTTCTTTTTTGAGAGGGTCCCTGCACTTCGTCCTAGAGTACCGGTTTCAATTAGCACCCCACGAGATCCACGTATGGGTAGGTGGGCTGACCTGATGAAATGTCTAGGAGGTGGGAACATCCCACAGACTGCATTTGATGATGACTTCTTTTCATGGTGGGATCAACAGATCATCGCCATAGATGACTACCCTTATGCTGGGTTGGATTTACGAGGAGATCTCGATCTAGTATTACCACCGACCGCAGCATGGGGTGACATTGGTATGTGTTTTATGATTTTATGATTTTTTTTTTTGGATTTTTCAAATATAATAATGAATTTTGAAAAATGTTTTTGTTAGGATTCAAATGACTAATATGATGATCATGTTCCAGATATTGGGCCGGTACAACCAGATGAGTTCCCATGGCACAGACATCATGGCTGAGGAGCCGAAGAGGAAGCCGCAGACACAGAGCGAACTCTACACACGCTTCAGCAGCACTTGGTGAGACTGACTCACAGAGTACCGATGGCGGCCGTAGAGGATCTGCCTGAGGATATGCAACGCCATGTGGTTGGCATGCCACGTGACTGGGTTCGCACTTTTAGGCATGTGGGCAATGCAGTAGTTGTCTACCTAGCCACTCATCCTGAGTCGGGGCATTAGATGCACTAGACATGATTATGGGCATTTGAGTCCCAATCTTGTATATTTTTTTGACAGACTTATGTACACTCGGGATGCTTTATGATATATATATACAATTTTACTTTTTGATGCTAAATTTTATTGTGAGTAATGATTGATGTGCCAGTCTAATGCTTGATTAGCGATAGAATCAGCTAACCAATTATGAGATCTTGGAATATGCAAATAATTAATATAAGTAAATGATCTTTGCAACAACCTCACCCTTAAATACTAGCGATATAAATATGGATCCCTTACCCAATAAATGTTATTTAATTGTGACACTATCAATTGTGAATCAAGATAGACTATCAATGAGTCGATTTCATGAGAAATTGCCACAGATAGTAAATTAATGACAACAGTATACTCAACCATATTGTTTGAAGTGGGACCAATGCATACTCCCCTTGATACCATCAACTGACCAGTTGGATAATAGAGTACCCAAGCTGAGGAAGCGAGATTCTGAGTGTGCCGACTAGCACCATCAGCGAATCCAAAATAGACCAAGTCATCCATCAACACCTGCCAAAGCAGACCAAAAAGTTTTGGTATCAAAAAACTCTCAATAAGATATGTACAAATATACATAATGTACAAAGAAGCCATTTCCTAACTCCTACTTAAGCAAAGTACTTCTTGAGGTAAAGCCTATTTCGGGGCTCCGCCAACTTGTTTCCTTCGAAATCGATTAACTCATATGACCCTTTTTTTAAAACTCGTTTAATTATAAAGGGACCGTACCACATAGGCTTGAATTTGCCTGCCCCCAAGGTGTCCTTATCTTGATCATAGACCAATACAAGGACACCTTCAGAAAGACTCGAGGGCGGATAGCTTTATCATACTGAGTTTTCACCCTTTTCGTATGAGCCTCATTTACTGTGGCAGCATCTTGACACTGCTCATCGAGATGTTCCAAGTGAAGGAGGCGCTCTTCGAGACTAGAAGTCTCTGGAAGAAGCTCAACAGCTAACTTAAGAGATGGAATTTCACATTCAATAAGAAAGATAGATTCCATCCCATAAACTAACTGAAAAGGTGTAAAACTTGTAGCAGTTTTGACAGAGGTTCGGTATGCCCAAAGAGCCAGATACAACATAAGATGCCAATTGGATTGATTTTTATCAATTGTCCTTTGTAGGATCATCTTAAGAGTTTTGTTTACTGTCTCGACCTGTCCATTGGCCTGAGGATAATAAGGAGACAAATGTTCCTGCCGGAAACCCAATTTGAGAGCCAATTCAGACATTAGTTGGTTCTGGAAATGACTGCCATGGTCAGTGACAATCTCTCTCGGGATACCGAGCCTTGAGATAATCTGATTAGGAACAATGCCACTGTTCACTATCATTTTTATAAGTGGGCATGGCCTCAGCCCACTTCGTGAAGTAGTCTACGGCCACGATAATTTACTTGTGATTCGCTGCTGAAGGCGGATTACAAGTTGTAAAATCAATACCCCACTTAGTAAAAGGATCGATAGTGACAACGGGGAAAAGAGGATTTGGATGCGTACGCATCTTCCGAGTATAAACTTCATACGGGTGACAACGTTTGACCGCTTCAACACAATATTTGAAGAGCAAAGGCCAAAAATAGCCGGCATGCAAGATACGCTAGGCTATAGCAAGCCCTGATAGATGACCACCACAAGCTCCATTGTGGCAATCATTTATCACAGACTCTACTTCCTCTAAAGTTAAATAGTTCCGAAGGATTGAATCAACCCCTCGATGATATAATGTGTCACCAATGATAGCATAATGTTTAGCCAGGTGACGTAATTTTCGATGTTCATCCTTAGAGAAAGTAGAGGGAAACTTCGAAGTCTGGAGATAGACAATGATATCTCCATACCAAGGGTCAAGTGAAGAGGTGAGGAATAAATGTTCGTCAGGAAAACTTTCCTCATAAATAGTATCCTCTCCACAAGGCAGCTCGGAAATCAGCTCGGTAAAAACCATAGATTTCTTAGACTTAGCGGACAAGAACTCGAGATTAAATTCTTGTAGAATGACTATCCATCGATTATATTTTCCCACAATCACTCACCTACTGAGGACAAACTGAAATGGATTGACCACTGCTAAGACAAAATTTTTTCGTAGAAAAATATAATGACAGAGCCTCTGGACAGCATGGACAGCTGCCAAGGCGAACTTCTCAACCGGAGAATAGCGAAGCTCAAGACCTATTAAGCCTCGGCTCAAATAGTAAATCACATGCTCTGTGAGAGCATCGTCTTCCTGAACGAGAACCATACAATGGTTGATTCTGCTGCAGTGAGATATAAAAGGAAGTCCCTATCATAATCTGGTGGACTCAAAGGTGGGGCAGAGACTAATGCCTTTTTCAAAGCATTAAATGATCGTTGCACAAAGTCATCCCACACAAATGAACTCCTTTGCTTAGAAAATGCATAAACCCTTTAGTAATCTTGGCATAATCGCTATAAACCGTCTTAAGAAATTAGCCTTCCCTTGAAGACTTTGAAGTTGTCAAATTGAGGACAAGGGAGGCAACTGAACTATTGCCTTTACCTTGAAGGGATCAACCCTAATGCCTTCATTTGATACAATGAACCTTAACAACTAACTGGACATAACTGTGAAAATGCACTTGTTGGGATTCAACCGGATTTTATAAAAATGACATCGCTCAAAAACCAATCGAAGATGACTAGGGTGATCAGTTCTCTTTCGAGAACGAGCAGCAAGATCATCCAAGTATGCTTCGATGATATGTTTAATGTCATGGAAAGCATATGACATGGCCCACTAGAAAGTAGCTCCAACATTTTTAATACCAAAAGGCATCTTTTTGTATGCAAAGGTACCCCAGGGACATATAAAAGTTGTCTTATGTTGATCTTCAGGATGGATAGAAATTTGATTATAACTGGAAAAACCGTCCATGAAGGAAAAAATTTCATTACCAGCACACTTGTCAATAATATGATCAATGAATGGTGTGGGGTTATTATCTTTCGGACAAGCCTTGTTTATATCCTTAAAGTCGATGCATACTCAGATTGTTCCTTGCTTTTTATCCACAGGGACTGGATTAGAAACCTAATCAATAAGAGGAACAGGGTATATAAAACCCGCCTTGAGCAGCTTCTCTACTTCGACTTTAATGGTTGTTGCTTTCCTAGGATTAAACGGTCGAAGCCTTTGACAAACCGGCTTGGCGTTTCATATGTCTTGATCTCATGTTGATCTATAGAAGGATCAATGCCAGGCATTTCTTCATAAGACCAAGCAAATACATCTCGAAATTCTTTGAAAAGGTTGGTGTAAATTTGAATTTCTTCAGGGGAACATTCAATTCCGATGAAGAGATTCTCAATCACATTAGGGTTCCTAGAGATGTTTATAGATATTGTTTTTGAAATCACCGACATGTTACCTTCAGCACATAAATGTGCTAGAGCCAAAGGGCTTGATATCGTACAAACATCACTAGCACAGAGCTCGGAGAACCTTGATTCCACTTCCTGCAACAGAGGAAGAAAATATGAACGATGGTGTAAGTCTTCCCAAGGTCGATCTACACCCATCATTACTTCGAGGATTGCTTCTTCAGAGGGTAAAACCGTATCTAAGTAGTCCAAGGCAGAGGTAGAATCAAGGGTCTAGCCTGGGGCCACATCACCATCTAACTCCTCTTCTGAAAAAGGAGTAGAGTGGTTGTCTGCAGAGTTAATGATAGAATGATATCTAAGCTCATCTGCAGACATAGGGAATGCCATTCCATTTACTTGTCCTTCAACTAATGTGGTCATAGGTGAAGGCAAGGTCCAATAATTTGATCAATGAATGGTGTGGGGTAATTATCTTTTGGACAAGCCTTGTTTAGATCCTTAAAGTCGATGCATACTCAGATTGTTCCTTGCTTTTTATCCATAGGGACTGGATTAGATACCTAATCGATAAGAGGAACAGGGTATATAAAACCCGCCTTGAGCAGCTTCTCTACTTCGACTTTAATGTTTGCTGCTTTCCTAGGATTAACCGGTCGAAGCCCTTGACAAACTGGCTTGGCGTTTCATACCTCTTGATCTCATGTTGAACTATAGAAGGATCAATGCCAGGCATTTCTTCATAAGACCAAGCAAATACATCTCGAAATTCTTTGAAAAGGTTGGTGTAAATTTTAATTTCTTTAGTGGAACATTCAATTCCGATGAGGAGATTCTCAATCACATTAGGGTTCCTAGAAATGTTTATAGATATCGTTTTTGAAATCACCGACATGTTACCTTCAGCACAGAAGTGTGCTAGAGCGAAAGGGCTTGATATCGTACAAACATCACTAGCACAGAGCTCAGAGAACCTTGATTCCACTTCCTGCAATGGAGGAAGAAAATATGAACGATGGTGTAAGTCTTCCCAAGGTCGATCTACACCCATCAATACTTCGAGGATTGCTTCTTCAGAGGGTAAAACCGTATCTAAGCAGTCCAAGGAAGAGGTAGAATCAAGGGTCTAGCCTGGGGCCACATCACCATCTAACTCCTCTTCTGAAAAAGGAGTAGAGTGGTCATCTGCAGAGTTAACGATAGACTGATATCTAAGCTCAGTTGCAGACATAGGGAATGCCATTCCATTTACTTGTCCTTCAACTAATGTGGTCATAGGTGAAGGAAAGGTCCAAGGGTCTGAAAAATAATGAGTTCGGAAGAACTCTTCTCAAGTAAACTCCTTAGATGATGAAACGACATTGATTCTAGTGATAGGAGAGGGAAAATCAAAGGTACCCATCAATGAGGAATACATCCCAACTCCTAGATTCTCAGTAGGTGGAGAAGGGTTATCTACTAAGGGGACAGTAGAGTCAGAAGTTGCTTGAGGATCGACTGGACAATAATCCAATTGATCAACCTTAATGATTTTCCCTTCATGAGGAAAGCAAATGACACAAAACAGAGTCGAAATAACGACATCCATTTCGTATACCTAGTTCCTTCCTAAGAGGAGATTGTAGTCTAGGTTAGCATCAATGACTTCTACTTCAATATTGACGACCTTCCCCCAAACACATATAGGGAAGGCTAGGATAATCCCATGCGGCCTGTGAGAATGTCCATCAAATGTAGTCAGGAGAGTAGGTGAAGGAACAGCCGAAGGAGATCCAATGGCCTTCCAGCAAGACATCGACATGATGCATGTGGAAGCTCCTTCATCAATAACGGTACGAAAAATTTTAATTTTCTGGTATGTAGACTTTATTTGGAAAGCCATATGATGAGGGAGTTGCTTTTTGACATTTAACATGTCGAAAGTGAGCACTAAAGAGTTGGTTGGATCAACGCACTTCTTTGAGTTGGACACGACTGGAGAACCTCTAAAGCAGACATGGTGCACGGACTTTAAGCCAGATCATCAACAATGGAGTAATTCTGGGTGGCCCTAGTGTTAGGATTAATAGTCGTGCATTTAGCAGAACCTTTCGGTATTCGTGGTATGGTATCGACAGGGGGTTTCTTAATATGAAGGTCGGTATTTCCGGGAACAGTTTTATCCTTGGAAGTTTCGGCTTCACCATAATCACGTGACCGAGCAGCTACATGAACATTAGAACCCATCATGAAAACATTCGATGATTTCTCCCCTTCCTGGCTGCCCCCAGCGGAGGTACCAGTATTTGAACTCACACCAACAAGCAATTGTTGCCCTTGGGGAAAAGGGTTGGTTAACACAGCTTGAGAACTAGAAGCCCTTTGCTATCCTAACAAGCGTTGAGCATCCTAAATATTTGGGCAGAGATGAGTTAAATGGTCTCTGCTGCACAACTTGCATGGAAACTTGAATTTTTTTCTAGACTCATTTCTACCACCACGAGCATTATTGCCGGATTTATTTGTGTCAGCCTTCCCATCCCGGTTCTTTTTCTTACCTCATCCTTTCTTTTTCCCATTGGAATTTTGATTTCCTTTAGGGTTATTAGATTGGATGGCATTAATCGAAGAGGGTTGGCAAGCTGAAGGGTTAGGCGATGTGACCTGGTTGTTAGGAGTAGTTTGTAAATACAACTACTGCAATTGGCACAACAATTTCACCGTATTGTGTCTACCGATCTAATGATACCATCCACATGGGGACCTGGATTCAACTTAACTATATGAACCTTAGACCTAGGAGCATCTGGAAAGTATTTTTGTAGGATCCCAAAGTGAGAGTAGATCAATTTTAATTGCTAGGCCCTAAAAATAACTTGCTCCTCAGAATAGACTCCAGACATGGAGACATCCTTAGATATTTCTGGTTGTAAAGATTTCAAAAACCATTCGAGACAGTATTTTGAAGGAATTTCGGCTTTAATTACCCCTCTTTCTTTGTCTCCATTCCTAAATATGATCAGAAATGTGAGTTGTCGTGTCCTGACGAAAATTGGACAGAAGTTCAGTTCCGGCATCATAATGGATAGGCAACTGGAGATGATTTAAGAAAATATTAGCTAAGTCGGTGAAAGATGTAAAGCCACCCCTTGGAAACTCTATATACCATTTGGCCACATTACCAGTCAAGGTGCGTTGAAAAAGTCTCAACCGAATCGAGTCATCAATAAGGGAGTTTGATGACCACCACAAATGGAATGTGGTAACATGGTCGCCTGGGTCTTCATCGCTCTTCCCTTCGAATTTTGGAATGTCCAAAGGGAGTTTGGTGGGACTGGAGGTTAGGCCGGATTGTATTTGATTGGATCGTTTGTTAATTTCGTGAGATCTGGCAAGTTCAAAGTTACCAGAAACGAAAGCCTAGGAGGACCTTGGGGATTCCACCCAGACTGGGTGGAGCTCCCAAAGTTTTGAAAAGATTGGCCTAGATTTTGGAAGGCACCAAGCTACCCGAAGTAACCAACAGAACCAACTGAACCAAAAGGCAAGCCTTGTGATCCAACAAAACTTGGAGTTTGACCAACTCCGGCCGAAAAACCTCCATAACCGGCGAAGCTTCCTCCTAAAGGATTATAATGAGTCGATAACCCCTGATAAGGGTTCCAAGCAAAAGCTAAGGGAGGAATACTTCGAAACGAACTAACTGTGGAGTATGGCCTATTACCTTGTTGGCCGAAAAACAGATTCCCAGTTCCCATGCCACTAACCGCAGGGTTAGTCTAACCTTGAAAAAGATTGCTACTTTGTCCTAAAGAAGAGAAAGACATAGATCCAATTGTTTGGTTGGAATGTGGTATATGACCACTTCCAAAAGGAAAACCCTGGAATGAAGCCGATCCACCCATCATGGATGTGGCGGCACTAAACAGAACTGATGGAATACCCTGCGAATGGGTGCCAAATGGGAAGAATCTAGAACTAAAAGCATTGGTTTGGGAATTTCCACTTGTGGAAGGAATGGAGGTAGACCCAATTAAAGATGTGCTAGCAAAAGACCCAAATAAAGAAGCAGAGGAGATGGAAATCATTCCTCCCCCTTGTACTGATGTTGGAGTTTGCATAGTTGTAGCATTTGTAGTAGAAGCCATGCTTCCAGTAGTGGTCATCGATGATAAGTGCGTAATGTGACCTAGACTTGACGGTCTATGCGTCGGAGTTCCAACGTATCGTAATACTTCTGGATAACTAGAAGGTAGGGAGAATTCGGAGCCACTGACGACTCTGGGAGTTTTTCTACCTCTACGTTATCTTCCACCCGAAAGAGAACTCAAGAAAGAACTAGAGTGTTCCTCCCTTGTTCTGTGGAAGTACCAGGCTTATCTTGAACACTAATGCCCTCGAGAGGAGGATCAATCCCCGATGCATCAACTACCGCGAGATGAAACCCACCGGCAATATTACCTCTGCGCCTTCTAGGAGAAGGCTCTAAACTTGGTGGTGAAAGACCACAAAGTCTTCAAGATTGTCTAGGTGATCGGTCAGCCACTTTGAATGTTTTATTAAGATCTAACTAAAGACTCAAAAAATTGAAAGCTAGGTCAACTAAGATCATAGAGCACACACTAAAAAGTCCCTAAAAGATATCAGCCAGTCAAACAAATTTCGAGTATTTCCGCTCCGGGTGATGAGGACCGGACACCAAAATACAAGAAAGTGAAGTAAGGGGCCTTTCGAAGATAGTCTAGGATAATGACAACCTAGTCCTATTAGTGCAGGTAATAGAGGAAGTTACGTTGACCTCCTAACAACAGCCTGCGTTGGTGCAAGCCCCCAAGCTTCGCAAGGGTGCCCTCCAATGGTACCGTTGAGAGTGATAGAACATCGACCTCAGGTGCCACGAGATTCCCCTCTGCAGCCACCGATGTAGATCCCTAGGAGTAGCAACTAAGGTTACCAAATCGTTGCAAAAGCTAGGTGGAACAATCATGAGGTAAGATCGGAAAAGTAGGAGAGGGGGTATCTCTCTTCCCTATCTTCAAAAACCTTCGTGCTTAACTCCCAGATCCGGAGCTTTCCTGGTCTTCCTAACACTATTGGATTTTCACTCACTATTCAGACTCCTATGTTTTACAATTTAAATGGCTTTGGAGAGTTATCTCTCCACTCGCCTAATCCAAGGCCCTAAAATATCCTAAAACTTGTTGGTGTGTCTAACTTGACAATTATAAAAAGTTCTAGTATATTTTAATTAGTGCTTGTTTTTAAATGGGCTGTTATTTAAGTCAAGGGATAAGCAGAAGTGAAACTAGTGGTGTTCTGATGCAAAAGAAATCAATAAAAACCAAACTACATGCAAATGCACTTGTTTTCGTTTTTCGATGAAAGAAATTTCTATAAGGTTCAAAGGAACTTCAAAGAAAGTAACAAATTTTTCTTTTCTTTTCTTTTACTCAAGCTTCACACTCACAAAAGTTAACAAAATTAGGAATTCCTAGAAAGATGCACAAATTAATCCTAATGCAACAAGTACATGTTGATGCAAAACTCAAAACTACTCTTAAATCAAGGAATGAAAGTTACTTGTTTATCAATTTTTAATTTGCCACTTAAAATGTTTAGATGGAATATAAGTTGTTGTTGGTTATTTCGTCTAGACACTAAAAGCAAGCTTCAAGACAAACAAAAATGCATTTTCACTCATAAAAAGGAAAACTAAATCAAAACAAAGTTCAAGAAAGAAAAACAAAGTTTCAAGAAGTTTCCTTTAAAAGAAAAACAAAAATGACTTTTCAAAAGTGCTGTAAACAAGACTGAAAATTTATGATCGAAGAATAGGCAATGAAAATCTTTGCGAGTTTGCAACACAAAACAAGCGAGAATGCAACAAAAAAGTGTTTCGAAATGCTCTCAACAATCACAAAAGTAGCCCCAAGAGTTCGGAAATAAAGACCAACAGATTGAAAAGACAACTTTCAAGAAAGTATAAACCAACAACTTTTGGAAAGCAAGAAAAGCAGATGTTCATAAAGATACCATTTTAACATGCAAACCAAAAAATCACCAAAACAAAACTTGATAGCAAGATTGAGATCAACCTTTCTGCCTTGAAGACACAGAGCAGCCAAGATTCCTTGCAGGAAAACTTGTGTGCTTAAGTAAAACAATGACGTTTGCGAGAAAAACAAATAAGACCAACCTTTTCACAATCAGAGAGAATTTGAAATAAGATGCTTGCTGTAAAACTAAAAATTGACACAGGAAAGTAACTATTCAGGACCGAATTAGACCAGTAGACAGACCTTCAGAAACAAAAATATTTGAAAAATCTTGAAAATTATAAGATATACACAACTGTGTTAGTGCACAGTTGCGTGCATACATGTCTGAGCTTAAGGAAACTTGCGTATACGCAGGTTTAATTAAGGAAACATGCATATATACGTCTATGTAAATAGAAAAAACATCGTATATAAAAGATTTCAAGAAAAATAAAAAACAGCCTGAAGAAACTGATCAAAATTACAATTCAAGTTCCTACAGGAACAGACTACACAGTGACAACAAGCAAATAGAAAGCTGAGCCCTGATTGGCTTGAACAGACCCAAACTAGGAACAACAATACTGTTGTCCCCATTGGAGTCGCCAATTCTATTAAGGGATAAATCCCCCTAGGGTCTTGGGTTGATACCCTAGCAGACTGGAGGTTGTCTATACAAAGAAACACACATTCCATACAACCATAATGCTAATATAAGCAAACTCTATGATAAGGGATGTACCTGAGGTCCTACGTTTGAGAAGAGCCTTCTAGGGTCTAGACCCTTCTTAGAGTTCCTTTTGCTCCTTTAACCTGCAAAACCATCAATTCCAGAAAGTACATCAGTATATGGACTAAACATCATAAAGAAATCATCTTCATATTATAATGAAAGGTAGTTAGTCATGCAATTAAACAACCATTAATATATGAATCATAACATGGATATCATAAACATGAAGAAGATTTATATCAGGAACAAAGACATGTGTTTCTTTTATTATAGACAAATAAAGTACAGAAAGGAATAATTTCACCTGATTCGTCCTTTCGCAAGCTCCAAGCAGAACCATCTCCCGGGTTTGTCCATACTCAAGCCTTTAACAAACTCCTTCCATGACTTACTCCATGATTTCTCAAGTAGTAGATAGACATCATCACACAAGGAAACAAGGGTTTCCTGTAAAATGGGGGAAGTGCAGGAGGCGCTAGGATCTTTAGACCTGGTCAGGGAAATATCAGCATAGTAATCTTTCTCTCTCTTCTCTCCTCCCTTAGGCCTTCCCATTGAAGCCTTTTATACTTCTCCCAAAGTAGTTTTTAGTTGGGAATTCGTTGGGAACAGTTGGGCCACAGGCACTAACAGGTAATCAACAGGTGAAACCCATGATCTCCATGTATTACACATACCCATGTACACACGTGTTTAGCTCAAGGAAATGTTGCATATAGGGAATAAAACACTGTTTTTTAAATTTTGGGACCAGGTCTGGAAAGAGGGGTTGCCCTAGGCCATGAGTGAAGCATCACAAACCTCAAGAGTGAGATTTGGAGCTATAACATATAGTACCGTGGAAAGAACGAGTGTCGGTGAA
This sequence comes from Pinus taeda, assembly GCA_000404065.3. Lineage (NCBI taxonomy): Eukaryota > Viridiplantae > Streptophyta > Pinopsida > Pinales > Pinaceae > Pinus > Pinus taeda. Next base: position 362,117 of record APFE031559595.1, read on the forward strand.
ACATATGATCTAGTTCCTGGGATTGGAACAATCCTATGCTCAATGCAGGGAGGTGAAAATTGGTCAAAGACACTCAAAGGTGTGTTCCTTCCACAGGTCAAGGTGTGTCAAGTTGCAAAAGTCAAAGGCATGCAAGTTTGATTTTGCAGTCATCATGGTCAATAGTTGCCTTAAACACGAGTCCAAGTGAAGCCGTCTCGGCCAAAAGGTGCAAATGGTCAAAATGCAATGCAGTAGTACAACTCAACACAAAGGAGCCTCTAGGGTATAAGTCTAGAATGAAGCGAAGAAGCAAAGAGGAATGAGTCTTCATCGCATAAGTCATGGCGGGACTACAAAGGACTCTTGAGCCTACTCAGATCGAAGCAACATGGGCAACAAATGTTAGTGAGGTGTTAACTATGATGCGCATGAAAATGATGGCTATACCATCATGTCATGATTTAAAAATCGGTGAGCGAAGGTGGTCTACAACCATAAGACGATGGGATCGACCCTATGGCAAGTGTATCGAAAAATGGAGGCTAGTATGCATAATGCAATGGAAAAATGGCTTCCCTAACCTATATGCCAGTGAGAAATGATACCTGCCATGACGAGTCAACATTCATAGAACTATCTCCAAAATGTCAAAAAAGTGTCCAAAATGTCCTAAAAATCAAACAATTCTTGACATTCCAAGCTCCTAAGTTAAAAGTTACATGAGACAAAACAAAATCAAGTTTTGAAAAAAATTTCATTTTCAAAGCCTATAAAATAGTTTTTGGATTCACCATTTTCACCATTTGATTTAAGAGCAAAGGAGTGGAGCAAAAGGAGAAAACCTTTCCATACGCCAAATTCAACCATTCAGGTCCTTCCAAAATCACCAGGTAACCCTTAAACTTGTCTTGCATTCAATTGTGACTATTTTTAAAATTTTTAATTTAAGTTTTACCGTTGAATTTTTGTCAAAAATTTCATCGCGACATAAACGCGAGTTGGATATATGAAACCCATGTATGCGCAGGCCCTACATGTGACTGTGTGTAAAATGGACCTGCATATATGTCGCGAAAATTTCAAACAAAAAACTAACGGTCTAAATTCATTTTTTCTTCAGGGTGCTAGTCACTTGGAGAGAAAGAGAGAGTACCTCAGTGGATGATGAGGTTGTGAATGATCCTAATGCTTTGGATGCCTTACGGGGATGTGGTTTGCTAAAGTTCTTTAAAATGCCAAATATGAAAGCAAACACTCGCCTGCTCGAAATTCTCATTCACTACTAGAGTAACGAGGATGACTCGTTTATGATTGACCAGATGACACTCAAGATAGAGGTTGAAGACATTTATTTCATCACAGGCCTTTCCTGGAGGGGAGAGGTAGTGCATTCGAAGGACAGGTCACGAGGCAGTCTCTCGATCGAGGACTATGTACATATATATTACCCGGGACATACAAAAAAGATTGGAAGTCAAATTCCAATCAAGCATGTGGAGAGCTTATCATTGAGGATAATCCTGTTCACCATAGCTAGAGTGAATGGATTAGCTTCTTTACATTAGGCATCATGCTAGCCATGAGCTTGGCGGTAGACTGCCTCACCACCATCTTTGATTGGTGCACTCCTCTTCTTGCAAACTTGAAAAGCCAGCTTACTTCTATCAAGAAGGGACATACCAAAAACTTCAGATATGGAACTATCTTGTGCGCTTTTTTCTTTGAGAGGGTCCCTGCACTTCGTCCTAGAGTACCGGTTTCGATCAACACCCCACACGATCCAAAAATGGGCAGGTGGGCTGACTTGATGAAACATCTAGGAGGTGGGGACGTCCCATGGACTGCATTTGACAATGAATTCTCTTGGTGGGAGCAACAGATCATTGCCGTAGATGACTAACTTTATGCCAGGTTGAACTTTCGAGAAGATCGCGATCTAGTATTACCACTGACCACAGCATGGGGCAACATATGTAAGTGTTTTTGATTTTATGATTTTTCAAATATAAAAATGAATTTTTAAAAATATTTTTGATAGGATTCAAATGACTAATATGATGATCATGTTCCATATATTGGGCTGGTGCAACCAGATGGGTTTCCACGGCATGGACATTGCGGCTGAGGGCCCAAAGAGGTGGCTGTAAACACAGAGCGACTTCTACTCACAATTCAGTGGCACCTGGTGAGACTAACTCACTGAGTACTGATGGAGGCCGTAGAGGATCTCCCTATAGATATGCAGCATCATGTGGTTGGCATGCCACGAGACTGGGTTTGCACTCTTAGGCATGTGGCCAACATAGTAGTTGCCTACTTAGCCGCCCATCTTGAGCCAGGGCATTAATTGTACTGGACATGATTATGGGCATTTGAGTCCCAATTTTGTATATTATTTTGGACACAATTATGTACACTCGAGATGTTTTGTGATATATATATATATATATATACAGTTCGACTTTTTGATGCTTCATTTTATTGTGATGAATGATTGATGTGCCAGTCTAATGCTTGATTAGCAATAGAATCAATTAACCAATTATGAGATATTAGAGTGTGAAAATAATTAATGTAAGTAAATGATCTTTGCAACAACCTCACCCTTAAATACTGGCGATATAAACATCGATCCCTTACCTGATAAATGTTATTCAATTGTGACACTATCAATTGTGAATCAAGATAAACTACCAACGAATTGATTTCATAAGAAATTGCTTCGGATAGTAAATTAATGATGGCAGTATACTCAGCCATATTATTTGAAGCGAGGCCAATGCATACCCCCCTTGACACCATCAACTGACCAGTTAGATAGTAGAGTACCCAAGCTGCAGAATCAAGGTTCCGAGTGTGGTGACTAGCACCATTGGTGAATCCAAAATAGACCAAGTCATCCATCAACACCTACCATAGCAGACCAAAAAGTGTCGATATCAAAAACTCTTGATGAGATATGTACAAATATACAAAATGTACAAAGAATCCATTACCTAGCTGCTACTTAAGCAAAGTACTTCTTGAGGTAGAGCCCGTTGCGAGGTTCTGCTAACTTGTTTCCTTCAAAATCAATTAACTCATATGCCCCTTTTTCTAAAACTCGTTTAATTATAAAGGGACCATACCACATAGGCTTGAACTTGCCTGCCCCCAAGGTGTCCTTATCTTGGTCATAGGCCAAGACAAGGTCGCCTTCAGAAAAGACTCGAGGACAGACAACTTTATTGTACTGAGTTTTAACCCTTTTCTTATGAGCCTTGTTGATTGTGGCGGCATCTCAACATTGCTCATCGAGATCTTCGAAATGAAGGAGGCGCTCTTCGAGACTAGAAGTCTCTGGAAGGAGCTCAACAACTAAATTAAGATATGGAATTTCACATTCAATCGGAAAGATAGATTCCATCCCATAAACTAACTAAAAAGGTGTAAAACCTGTAGCAGTCTTTATAGAGGTTCGGTATGCCCAAAGAGTCGGATACAACGTAAGATGGCAATTGGACCGATTTTTTTCGATTGTCCTTTGCAGGATCGCCTTAAGGGTTTTGTTCATTGCCTCGAATTATCCATTGGCCTAAGGATAATATGGAGATGAGTGCTCCTGCCGGAAACCCAATTTAAGAGCCAATTCAGACATTAGTTGGTTCTAGAAATGACTGCCATGGTCAGTGACAATCTGTCTCGGGATACCGAACCTTGAGATAATATAATTTAAAAATGAAGAATGCCGCTATTTCACTATCGCTTTTATAAGTGGGCATGGCCTCAGCCCACTTCGTGAAGTAGTCTATAGCCATGATAATGTACTTGTGATTTATTGCTGAAGGCGGATTACAAGTTGTAAAATCAATACCCCACTTAGTAAAAGGATTGATAGTGACAATGGGGAAAGAGGAGCTAAATGTGCACACATCTTCTAAGTATATATTTGATAGGGGTGATATTGTTTGACCACTTCAACACAATCTTTGAAGAGCGAAGGCTAGAAATAGCCAGCACGCAAGGTACGTTGAGCTGTAGCAAGCCCTGAAAGATGGCCACCACAAGCTCCACTATGGAAGTCATTGAACATTGGCTCTGCTTCCTCTAGGGTTAAACAATGCTGAAGGATTGAATCAACCCCTCGACGATATAAAGTATCACCAATGATAACATAATTTTTAGCCAGGTGACGTAATTTTCGGCACTCATCCTTAGAGAAAGTAGAGGGAAACTTCGAAGTCTGGAGATAGTCAATGATATCTCCATATCAAGGGTTGAGTGAAGAGATGAGTAATAAATGTTTGTTGGGAAAACTTTTCTCATAAATAGTATCCTCTCCACATGGCAGCTCAGAAATTAACTTGGCAAAAACCATGGATTTCTTAGACTTGGTGGACAAGAACTCGAGATCAAATTCTTGTAAAATGACTATCCATCGACTATACTTTCCCCCAATCACTTGCCTACTGGGGACAAATTGAAATGGATTGACCGCTGCTAAGACAAAAGTTTTACATAGCAAGATATAATGACGGAGCTGCTGGACAGCATGGACGGCTGCCAAGGCCAACTTCTCAACAGGAGAATAGCGATGTTCAGGACCTATCAAGCCTCAACACAAATAATAAATCACATGCTCTTTGAGAGCATCATCTTCCTGAACGAGAACCATACCTATGGTTGATTCTACTGCAGCGAGATATAAAAGGAAGTCCCTACCATAATCTGGTGGACTCAAAAGCGGGGCAAAGACTAATGCCTTTTTCAAGGCATCGAACGACCATTGTGCAATGTCGTCCCATACAAATGGAACTCCTTTCTGTAGCAAACACATAAACCCTTTAGTGATCTCGGCATAATTTGCTATAAACCGTCTTAAGAAATTAGCCTTCCCTTGAACACTTTGAAGTTGCCGAATTGAGGATAGGGGAGGCAATTGAATTATTGCCTCTACCTTAAAGGGATCAACCCTAATCCCTTCATTTGATACAATGAACCCTAATAAGCAACCTGATGTAACCGCGAAAGCGCGCTTACTGGGATTCAACTTGATTTTGTAAAAACAACATTTCTCAAAAACCAATTGAAGATGACTAGGGTGATCAGTTCTCTTTCGAGAATGAGCAACTAGATCGTCCAAGTATGCTTTGATGATATGTTTAATGTCGTGGAAAGCATATGACATGGCCCGCTAGAAGGTAGCTCCAACATTTTTAAGACCAAAAGGCATCTTTATATATGCAAAGGTACCACAGGGACATATAAAAGTTGTCTTATTCTGATCTTCCAAACAGATAGAGATTTGATCATAACCGGAGAAACCGTCCAGGAATGAGAAAACCTCATTACCCACACAGTCATCAATAATCTGATCAATGAATGGCATGGGGTAATTATCTTTGGGACAAGCCTTTTTTAGGCCCCTATAGTCAATGATACTCCAATTGTTCCTTGATTTTTATCAATAGGGATTGGATTAGAAACCCAATCAGTAAGAGGAATAGGGTATATGAAACTCGCCTTGAGCAGCTTCTCTACTTTAGCTTTAATGGCTGCTGCTTTCCTAGGATTAACCGGTCGAAGCCTTTGATGAACCAGTTTAGCATTTTCATATGCCTTGATCTCATGTTCAACTATGGATGGATCAATGCCAGGCATTTCTTCATAAGACCAAGCGAATACATCTCCAAATTCCTTAAAAAGGTCAGTATAAACTTGAATTTCTTCAGGGGAACATTCTGCTCCGATGAAGAGATTCTCGATCACGTTAGGGTTCCTCGAGATGTTTATAGATATCGTTTTTGAAATTACCAACATATTACCTTTGGCACGAAAGTGTGCTGGAGCCAAAGGGTTTGATACCATATAAACATCCCTAGTAAATAGCTCAGAGAACCTAGATTCTACTTCCTACAACAGAGGAAGAAAATATGAATGATGGTGTAAGTCTTCCCAAGGTCGATCTACACCCATCATTACTTCTAGGATTGCTTCTTCGGATGGTAAAACCATATCTAAGCAGTCCATAGCGGAGGTAGAATCAAGGGTCCAGGCTGAGACCACATCACCATCTAACTCCTCCTCAGAGAAAGCAGTAGAATGGTTATCTACAGAGTTAACAATAGACTAATATCTAATCTCTACTGCAGACATAGGAAATGCCATTCCACCGACTTGTCCTTCAACTAATGTGGTCGTAGGTGAAGGCAAGGTCCAAGGGTCTGAAAAATAATGAGTTCAGAATAACTCTTCTCGTGAAGATTCCTTGGATGATGAAATGAAATTTATTCTAGTGATAGGAGAAGAAAAATCAAAGGTACCCATCAATGAAGAATACATCCCAACTCCTATATTCTCAGTAGGTAGATGAGGGTTATGCACTAAAGGAACGGTAGAATCCAAAGTTGCTCGAGGATCGACTGGATAGTAATCTAATTGATCAACCTTAACGATTTTCCCTTCATGAGGAAAGAAAATGACACAAAACAGAGTCGAAACAACAACATCCATTTCATATACCTAGTTACTTCCTAAGAGGAGATTGCAATCTAGGTTAGCATCAATGAATTCTACTTCAATATTGATGACTTTACCCCTAACACATTTGGGAAAGTTCAGGATAATCCCATGCGGCTTATGAGAATGCCCATCAAATGCAGTCAGGAGGGTAGGTGAAGGAACAACCGAAGGAAATCCAATGGCCTTCCAGCATGACATTGACATGATGCACGTGGAAGCTCCTTCATCAATAATGGCATGAAAAATGTTAATTTTCTTGTATGTAGACTTTATTTGAAAAGCCATGTGATGAGAGAGTTTCTTTTTGACATTAAACATGTTGAAAATGAGCACTAAAGAGTTATTTCGATCAATTGCCCCTATTGCCGAAAGCAAAGCACTTCGTTGAGCTGGACACGACTAGAGAACTTCTAAAGTGAACATAGCACATGGACTCTGAGCCAGATCCTCAATAATGGAGTAATTCTAGGCAGCCCTAGCATTTGGATTGATAGTCACGTGCTTAGCGGAACCTTTCGGTATCCATGGTATAGTCTCGACAGGGGGTCGCTCAATATGAAGGTCTGTATTTTGGGGAGCAGTTTTGTCCTTGGAAGTTTCAGCTTCACCGTAATCACATGACCAAGTGGCCACATGGACATTAGAACCCATCATGAAAACATTTGATTATTTTTCCCCTTCTTGGTTGCCCCCTGCAGAGGTACTAGGTTTTGAATTCGCACCAGCAAGCAGTTGATGCCCTTGGGGAAAAGGGTTGGTTAACATAGCTTGAGAGCTAGAATTCCCTTGCTTCCCTAACAAGCATTGAGCGTCTTGAATCTTTAGGTAGAGATGAGTTAAATGGTCTCCACTGCATAACTTGCATGGAAACTTGACTTTCTTTCTAGACTCATTTCTACCACCATCAACATTATTGCCAGATTTATTTCATCTGCCTTACCATCTTGACTCTTTTTCTTACCTCGTCCTTTCCTTTTCCCATTGGAATTTTGATTTCCTTTGGGGTTGGCAGATTGGACGACATTAACCAAAGAGGGTTAGGAAGATGAAGGGTTGGATGATGTGACCTAGTTGTTAGAAGCAGTTTGCAAAGACAACTGTTGCAATTGGCTCAACAGGTTCACCACATTTGTGTCTTTTGATCCAACGATACCATCCACATGGGGACCTGTCTTTGACTTTACTATAGCAACCTTAGTCCTGGGAGCATCAGGCAAGTTTTTTTGTAGAATCCCAGACTGAGATTAAATCAATTCTAATTGCTGGGCCCTAAAAATGGCTTGCTCCTCAGAATAGACTCCGGACAGGGAGACATCCTTAGAGATTTCAGGTTGTAAAGATTTCAAAAACCATTCGAGATGGTATTCCAGAGGGATTTCAACTTTAATGAGCCTCTTTCTCTGTCTCCATTCCTAAATGTCATAAAAAATGTGAGTTGTTGTATCGTGACAAAAATTGGTTAGAAGTTTAGTTCTGGCATCATAATGGATGGGCAACTGGAAATGATTAAAGAAAATATTAGCTAAGATGGTGAAAGATGTAAAGCTGCTCCCTGGCAACTCTATATACCACTTGGCCAAATTACCAGTCAAGGTGTGTTTAAAAAGTCTCAACCACCCTTCCCCTTGAACTTTGGAATGTCCGAAGGGAGTTTGGTTGGGATTGGAGGCTAGGCCAGATTGTATTTGATTGGATCGTTTGTTAATTTCGTGAGATCTGGCAAGTTCAATGTTGCTAGAAAAGGAAGCATAGGAGGACCTTGGGGACTCCACCTAGACTGGGTGGAGATCCCAAAGTTATGAAAAGATTGGCTTGGATTTTGGAAGGCAGCAGGTTCCCGAAGTAACTAGTAGAACCAGCTGAACCAAAAGGTGGACCTTGTGATCTAGCAAAACTAAGAGTTTGACCAACTCCAACCAAAAAATCTCCATAATCGGCAAAGCTCCCTCCTAAAGGATTATAAGGAGTCGATAACCCCTGATAAGAATTGCAAGTAGAAGCTAAGGGAGGAATACTTTGAAGTGAACTAACTGTGGAGTACGACCTATTCCCTTGTTGGCCGAAAATCAAATTCCCAATTCCCATGCCACTAATCGCAGGGTTAGTCCAACCCTGAAAAGGATTTCTACTTTGTCCTATAGAAGAAAAAGGCATGGATCCTATTGTCAGGTTGGAATGTGGTATATGACCACTTCCGAAAGGAAAACCCTAAAATGAAGCCGACCTACCCATCATCGATGTGGAGGCACTAAATGGAACTGACAGAATACCATGTGAATGGGTGCCAAATGGGAAGAATCCAGAACTAAAAGCATTGGCTTGGGAATTTCCACTCATAGAAGAAATGGAAGTAGACCCAACTAAGGATGTGCTAGCAAAAGACCCAACTAAAGATGCAGAGGGGATGGAAATAGTTCCTCCCCCTTGTACTGATGTTGGAGTCTGCATAGTTGTAGCACTTGTGGTAGAAGCCATGCTTCTAATAGTGGCCATCGATGGTAAGTGCATAATATGACCTGGACTTGACGATCTATGCGTCGGAGTCCCAATGTATTGTAAGACTCCTGGATAGGTAGATGGTAGAGGAGAATTTCGAGCCGCTAATGACTCCAGGAGTTCTTCTACCTCTATGCTATCTTCCGATTGAAAGAGAACTCGAGAAAGAACTGGCATGTTCCTCTCTAGTTCTACGGAAGTACCAAGCCTATGCTAAACACTAATGCCCCCAAGAGGAGGATAAATCACTGATGCGTCAGCTACCACGAGATGAAAGCCATCGGCAGTATTACCTCTGTGCCTTCTAGGAAAAGGCTCTAAGCTTGGTGGTGAAAGACCACAAAGTCTTCAAGACCGTCTAGGTGATCAGTTAGCCACTTTGAATTTTTATTAAGATCTAATTAAAGAATAAAAAATGATGAAAGCTAGGCCAACTAAGAGCATAGAGCACACACTAAAAAGTCCCTAAAATATGTTAGCCAGTCAAACAGCTTTCAAGTATTTCCGCTCTGGGCGATGAAGACTAGACACCAAAATATAGGAAAGTGAAGTAAGATGCCTTCCGAAGATAGTTTGGGATAATGATGGCCTAGTCCTACCAGCGAAGGTAACAGAGGAAGTTACGCTGACGTCCTAACAATAGCCTGCGCCGGTGCAAGCCCCCAAGCTTCGCAAGGGTGCCCTCTAGTAGTACCATTGAGAGTGATACAACATCGATCTCAAGTGCCATGGGATTCCCCTCCACAGCCACCTATGTAGTTCCCTAGGAGTAGCAACTAAGGTTACCAACTCATGTCAGAAGCCAGGCAGAATAGTCTTAAGGTATGATCCGACAGGTAGGAAAGGAGTATCTCGCTTCCTTATTTTCAAAAACCCTCGTGCTTAACTCCCAGATATGGAGCTTTGCTGGTCTTCCTAGCGCTATTGGATTTTCACTCACTATTGAGACTCCTATTTTTGACAGTTTAAATGGCCTTGGAGAGTTTTCTCTCCACTCACCTAATCCAAGGCCCTAAAATATCCTAAAACTTGTTAGTGTGTCTAACTTGACAATTATAAAAAAAGTTTTAGTGTATTTTAATTAGCACTTGTTTTTAAATGGGCTGTTCTTAAGTCAAGGGATAAGTGGAAATGAAACTTGTGTTGTTTTGACGCAAATAAATTAATAAAAACCAAACTATATGAAAATGCACTCGTTTTGTTCTTCAATGAAAGAAATTTCTACTAGGTTCAGAGGAACTTCAAAGAAAACAACAAACTTTTCTTTTCTTTTCTTTTACTCAAGCTTCACACTCACACAAATTAACGAAACTATGGATGCCCTAAAAAGATGCACAAATTTATCCTAATGTAATGAGTACATGCTGATTCAAAACTTAAGACTACTCTAAATCAAGAAATGAAAGTAACTTGTTTATCAATTTTAATTTTCCACTTAAGATGGTTAGATAGAATATAAGTTGCTAATGCTCATTTTCATCCAAACACTAAAAGCAAGTTTCAAGACAAACAGAAATGCACTTTCACTTGGAAAAATAAACTAAATCAAAACAAAGTTCAAGAAAGCAAAACCAAGTTTTTAAGAATTTTTCTTCAAAAGCAAAAGCAAAAATGACTTTTCAAAAGTGCTCTAAACAAGACTGAAACTTTATGATCAAAGAATAGGTAACAAAATGCTTTGCAAGTTGACAACACAAAACGGGTGAAAACTCATCAAAAAAATGTGTTTCAAGATGCTTTTAACAATCAAAAAGCAGCAACAAGAGCTTGGCAATAAAGACCAAAAGATTGAAAAGACAACTTTCAAGAAAGTGTGAATCAACAACTTTCAGAAGTAAGAAAAACTGATGGTCATAAAGATGTAGTTTTGACACGCAAACAAAAAGTCACCGAAACAAGATTTGACACAAATATTGAGATCAATCTTTCTATCCTGGAAGACTAGAGCAGCCAAGATTCCTAGCAAGAAATCTTGTGTGCTTAAACAAAAATGATGACGCTTGCAACAAAAACAAAACAAGACCAAAACTTTCCACAACCGGAGAGAGTTTGAAATCATGTACTTGCTGTAAAATAAAGACTAACATAGAAAAGTAACTGTTTAGGATTGATTCAAACTAGTAGATAGATCTATAGACACAAAAATATTTGAAAAATCTTGAAAATTTTATGGTATACATGACTATGTTAGTGCACAGCTGCGTGTATACGCTATTCAGCCTAAGGAAACTTGCATATAAGCGGGTTGACTTAAGGAAACATGCGTAGATATACTTCTGTAAACTGGAAAAATAGCGTATATAAAAGATTACAAGAAAAAAGAAAAAGCAGTCTAAAGAAACTGATCAAACTTACAATTCAAGTTCCTACAAGAACAGACTACACAGTAATAGCAAGCAAATAGACAACTGAGCCCTAATAGGCTTGAACAAACCCAAACTAGGAACAACAATACTATTGTCCCCAGTGGAGTCGCCAATTCTATTAAGGGATAAATTCCCCTAGGGTCTTGGGTTGATACCCTAGCAGATCGGAGGTTATCTACAAAGAAAAACACATATTCCACATAGCCATGATGCTAATATAAACAAACTATATGAAGAGAGGTGCACTTGTGGGTCCTTTGTTTGGGAAGATCCATCCAGGTTCCAAACCCTCTTGGAGTTCCTTTTAGTCCTTCAATCTGCAAAACAATCAATTCCAGAAAGTACAATAGTATATTGACCAAGCATCATAAAGAAATCATCTTCATAGCATATTGAAAGGTAGTTAGTTATACAATTAAAACAACCATCCATATGTGAATCGTAGCATTGATATCATAAACATGAAGAAGATTTATATAAGGAACAAGACAAGTGTTTCTTTTATTATAGATAACTAAAGTATAGAAAGGAATGATTTCACCTGAGTCTTCCTTTCGCAGGCTCCAAGTGGAACTTCCCTCCAGATTCGTCCAGTCTCAAGCCTTCAACAAACTCCTTCCATGAATTACTCCAAGATATCTCAAGTAGTAGAAAGACATCTTAACACAAGGAAACAAGGGTTTCCTGAAATGGGGGAAGTGTTGGAAGCACAGGGATCTTCAAATCTGGTCAGGGATAATCTCAACAGAGTGATCTTTCTCTCTCTCTTCTCCTCCTTAGGCTTTCCCATTAAAGCCTTTTATACTTCTCCCAAAGTAGTTTTTTAGTAAATTCATTAGGAACAGTTGGGCCACGGGCACTAATAGGTAATCAATAGGTCAAACCCATGATCTCTGCTTGAAATTAAGGATATATATATATTTTAAGTGTTTTAAGACATATACACGGGTTGGGTATACACAGACCCACGTACACATGTGTTTAACTTAGGGAAATGTCGTGTATAGGGAGAAAAACACTGTTTTTTAAATATTTGGGCCAGGTCTGGAAGGAGGGGTTGCCCTAGGCCATGAGTGCAGCATCACAAACATCAAGAGTGAGATTTGGAGCTATAACATTACTATTGGATAATTAAGAAAATTTATAAGAATACATATTTAATTTTTTAAGCGACTTAGATCTAATCTAAGCCAAGATCTAAGTGAGTTAGGATTTAATCCTAGCTATCTATCACTTTGGAGATTGTGGGTTAGGTATTTTTATCAATTTTAAATTATAAAAGGAGTCCAAGGGAGAGGATGAAGACAAAATTCATTTGGAAATATTCTAGCAAACTGTTGAAGTGAAAATTCAACACCCCCATTTTTGTCTTATTTATTTCAAATAATGGTAACCCTTTCCATAATTTTTTGGCTAAATCAACTTTTTAATATTTTCTTTTGGTTAAGTGTCCTACAATTTTTCCATTTTTTCATTTTCACTAGATTTCTATTTTGATTGCTTCATTGAGTTCAAATTTTTTCTAGCTTTCCATCGATACTTGTTTCATCTCATTTGGTTACATGGTTTGCAAATGATGCTCATCCAAATTTCGATAATTTTTACTACATTAGTTAAACAAGATACAAAATGTATATTATTTTAATTTTTGTAAATAAATTAGTAATTGATTGTAAATATTAATTCCTAGTTAAGTTTTTACTAATTAATTCATTTTTTGCTAACGATCCTACAAATCCCCGCAGCCAAATTGTAGAACAATTAAAATTATGTATTTTTGGGATCTCAAAAATTTATTCCAATTCCCAATTTTAAAAGAAATTACGAAACCTGAAATATCAAGATTGCAAAGTGGTTGTACTTCATTTTTTCATATTTTTAATTACCAAGTGGCTATAGTTTATCATGGATGAGTCCCACTCCAAGTGGGCCCCGCTTCACCTTATACCTCCACTTCACTTTACCTCACCTCCCCTACACCTTCAAACCTTGACACATAACATGGTATCAAAACTTCTTTAATAAATTCCCCATGTTTCAAAACCCCAATACCCTCAACACCTCAACACATTTATGATATATTGGACCCCGACATTTTTTATTGATGTCAAAAATTTCATATTTAAAAACTTCTGATATAATATTAACCTCTGATATACTAAACTCCTAGATGCCTTACTACCTCGGTGTATAGTGTGAAAACATTGGAATATATTGAAAGTGTTTGTTTTGAAGTATCTTCAATGAAGTTAATATCTCCGATATTCGATAACATCAAGTCCTCAGATATTATTTAGCACCTCTAATGTCGAGGCCCTTCAAACTCTGATGGCGTGGTCAAACTTGTTTTGTTTTCATATGACTGTATCATATAAAGAGTAGCGTAGCTTTGCAATAGGTAGTCTTATAACATGTTAAGTTTTAATTTTATTTAATATATTAAATAAAAAAAAATCCCCAAGGAAAAATGACAATTTTCATTAAGATGTTGAAAATTACATGTTGTAGATGCTTGGAAGCATATGTTGTAAGAGTGGTTGATGCCACTGATTGTGTGATACCATCAAAACAATTTCTCAGGTTGGGAGACTCATAAGTTAATACATATGAGATATGTCCAATAAAAAATATATACATGAATAAAAAGAGAAAATTATGATCACAGTCATATCTTAGACATAAAAAACCATAAATCAGGGCTTGTCTACCCCAGAATGTTGCTGATTAAAATAAGGTCTATGGAAGTATCTATGGAAATATTGCTTTGCCTGCTCCTAGATTATGTAGAGCCCTCGAGGCTAGAGCGCGACCTCCTTGGATAATCTGTCAGAAACTTGGTTGCACTCACTGTATATGTGTTGACAAGAGATATAGTCAAATTGAGATTTTAGAAGTAAAGGCTCATCCAAAATATTCTAGAGCGTGTGCACACGACATGTAGATTATTGGTTAAACCAATTTAAGATGAGTTTGGAATTGCCAAAAATATGAATGCGACAACATCCCTTCTCAAGTGAAAAATATAGCAAATTTCTAAGTGTAATAAGTTCTGCAAAGTTATTGGTTCCATCTCCAAGCAACATTTGGATTCTATAAAATGATTTTCAGCAATATGAAGTAATACACCACCCCCCCACAACCTTGCTGCTATGCTGAACCATCGCAGTATGCCCAAGGGATGTTCCCATTCATAATCTTAGCAAAGATATTGTGTGGAGTGTCAGGGTGATCATCCTTTGGTATACTGTTATATATAGGGATGAGATGTGTTGTTGCTTGAGGCCAAAGCAAAGTGGTTCTAAAAAAAATAAGTTTATTTCTTTGTAGCCAAATGCACCAACATATCAGGAGAGGGAGGTTCCTAATCTTGATTGGGTGTGTAGTGGAACACCACAATTGCCAGGCTTCCAAAATATTAGCTCCATGCCAACGAGTGGGAAGGTGTAGATTTGAAAGTACATTATGCCATAAGGAGATGGTAAGAGGACATATAAGAAATAAGTGTTCAATATATTCAGATGCTTGCTTTCATAGGATACACTAGGTTTGTCCGAAAAATGATCACTTCTAAAGATTGTCCCTTGTAGGGGATTTGTTACGAAGTATAAATGACATGGATAATTTTTCCTTGGGAGGTGCTTTCAGCTTCCAAAGAGCATGCCACCACCAATCATAAGCGTGGGGCTTATGAGTAGAGTAGAAGAGAGGATATCCCTCCTTAGGAGAATAGGAACCATGCTGTGAGTAAGCATAGATGAGCTCATACTACCCCTCAGTGATCTATACATGTGATTCAGAGAGTGCGCTAATATAGGATTGCCAATCAATGTGCCAGATGTTAGGTATACCCAATAGTTCAATAGATTTCTAGGATTGAGAGAAAATATTAGAATTGTTTGGATCAATAATTTGGGCAAGTTGAGTGATACTTGTGTTCAAGACGAAGTGTAGGAGCTCAAGGGAAAGATGAAAAACATTCCCACATCTAGACAAAGGATCCATGCCAATACAAACAAGGTTACCAAATCCAATCCTCCAGGTTAATCCATCATAGATGTATGAAAGAGAGTACAAAACCGCTCTCCAGATAGTAGATATATTTGTTCTATTCCATTAAGGCCACTTGATCCAATCAGGAAGATGGAGAGGGATAACATACTTCTGAATGACCACCTCAGTCCATAGATTCTTTGTAGTGAGACCTTTCCATCACATTTTTGTTGCCAATGCTTTTGCAAAGGCATCAATATTTTTCATGCCCCATCCTCCCCATTCATTTGGGAGAGAAATGAGGTCCTATCTAACCCATGCATAAGTATGACCTTCTTGTTTGCCTTTCCATAAGAATTTGCAACACAGATGTTGTATTCTATTCAAAATTCCCCTTTGAATCCAAGCCAAGGACATCCAGTATGCCGGTGTAGCTTCTAATACAAATTTTATAAGAGTGAGTTGACCGACCCTAGAGAGCCATCTGTTATGCCAGATATTCAGTCGCTTTTCAATTTTTTCCATAGGCCATATCCACTCAACTACTTTGTATTGTATGGGCTTGAGTCCAAAACCAATATATTTAAGACCATCATCAAATGGGATAATTGTGAAGGGAAATCTCTTATGAGCAGTGTGAGTTTCATTGTGGGAGAAAGCAACAACAATCAATGTTGATTTATGTTGATTTAATTCCATGCCTATAACAAAGAAAAATGATATAAGAATAGAACAAAAAGTAGTTGTGTCACCAGTCGATCCATTAAGGAAGATTAGGACATCATCAACAAATAGTATATGGGTAAGGATGGACATCTTGATTTAATACCCTGTAGTCTTCCCTGTATTTTATCCCTAGATATAAGCCGACTCAAACCCCCCATGACCAAAAAGAAAAGAAGGGGAGAGAGAGAAAAACCCTGTCTAAGACCTCATTCAGCATGGAAAAAGGAAGAGGCATAACCATTGATAATAAAAATATAATAAACATTGGAAATACAACACATGATCCATTGGATGAAGGCTAAGGGGAAACCCAAATGAGTCAAGAGCATCCTCAAGTATAGCTAGATAGTACGATAAAAATCCTTTGTTCATTCAATCTTTAGGATCATACCTTTTAGCTACTTGATCTTGATGGAATGGAGGATCTCCGGTGCCAACAACTTCTTGTAGTTGAAGATGATTAAGGAAGAAAAACTATTCTGGAGAGATGTGTTTAGATAAAATAGGTTTAAGGTGGATGGAAATAATTTTTGCTATGATATTATATATGTAGTTGTAGAGTGAGATGGACCTAAAGTCATTGAAGGTCAGAGTGGAATCAAATTTGGGAATAAGAGAAATGAAGGTTGAGTTAAATGCATCTTACATTCAGCCACTTACTCGACATTCTTCAATAACCTAAAGCATATCATTGCTAAGCACTTCAAAAAAAGGTAGATAAAATTCAACCATCCATCTGTCTGGTCCAAGGCTCTTGTATTTATTGAACCATTTAAGGGTGCCTTCCAATTCGCCCATAGATACTGGCTCGATGAGATCCTCTACAACTTCTTGATTGACAAATCTAGGAAACAACCTTGCCACTTTGATAATCTCAACAAGAGTAGCTTCCTATGGAGCTTTATAGAGCCAGCTGAAATGGGAGGTTGTTGGGTTGTGTTATATTCTTTCCACGGCTAGCCCATGTAGTTAACCAGGGGGTTAGAAGGGGGGCGGAGTCCCCCCTTCATTGCGCCTATTGCATAGCGAGGGGAGTCACAGGGGGTTTGAGGGGTGTAGGTAACCCCACTCTATGGAGTCTGGGGTAGTGCACTAGAAAATTTTGGTTTTGGACCCTAAGTTAGGTTGGGCAGATCTAACTATGGTTTTGTGCATGATTTTCACACAAGGTTTTGGATGCGATGCTTTTTGGTCCATGGTTTTGGACGAGATGGTTTTCTATTTGTGGTATTGGATGCTTCAACATGTATAAATATGTATTGTAACATTGAAAGGAACATAATGAAAAATCAAGCTGGTAGTCCTAGCTTTGGGATCTAGGGGAAAGTATCTGTGTATATGTGTTTTATGTGTTATGCTCTCGGATTGTTTATTTTATGTGTTTTAGAATTCGTATGTAGGTAATTTCTATACGGGGTTAGAACCTACATTTTGTATCAGAGCAGTTTTAGCTTCAAGGGGATGCCTTTATTGCTGAGGGGTTTTGCTTAGGCCTATGGTAGACCCTATTCAGTGGGAGATCTACAAGATCAATTCTGGTGGTGAAAGAAGATGGTGAGCAATGGAAAGATAGAGATCGAGAAATTTAATAGTCAGAGTTTTGAGTTGTGGAAACTCAAGATGGAGGATCTTTTGGTGGATAAAGATTAGTGGATCATGATAGATCCATGTACTAAACCAACAGGAGTGTCTGATGTAGAATAGAAGAAGTTGGATCAGAAGGCAAAGAGCGCAATATGATTGTGTGTCTCAGATTCAGTATTGCTGAATGTATCAGGGGAAGCTATGATGAAGGCTTTGTGGGACAAGTTAGGGACTTTGTACCAATCTAAGTCTTTGGTGAATAAATTATTCCTATGGAAAAAGTTGTATAACCTAAGGATGAAATATGGAGACTCGGTGACAGAGCATCTAAATGCATTTAATACTGTGGTAAGTCAATTTGCATCTATTGATATTAAAATTTTAGATGAAGATAAGTGCATCAGTTTGTTGTGTTATCTACTAGATTTTTGGGATAGTCTAGTTATTGCAATAGGTAGAAATGAAACTGCCTTGCAGTTTGATGAAATAGTCTCATCCCCGCTGACAAAGGAGATGAGATGAAAAAATATGGAGAGCCAGAATGGTGATGCCTTGTCTGTATGAGGACAGTCCCAGAACAGAAACAAAAATAAGTCATCGAGTGGGAGATCTAAATCTAGAGGGAGATCTAAATCTCCAGGATAACCTATAAATGTGGTGTGATGGAAATGAGGAAAGGAAGAGCACTACAAAAGGGACTGTAAATCTAAAGCTCCTGATAAAGGAAGGGATCTGATGATGCCTCCTTCTACAGAGGAAAAAACCACCTCAGATGAAGGTGGGGATGTGTACCTGGCTTCTTCAAGTACACATGTAGATCATGAAGCATGGTTGATTGACTCAGGTACATCCTTTCACTTCACTCCCCATAGAGAGTGGTTCTGCGACTATGAGAAAATGATGGTTGTGATGTCTTCTTAGGGGATGATAGGAAGTCTAGAATCGTTGGTCATGGAAAAGTAAAGTTGAAGTTGCAAGGTGGAAGGGTTAGAACACTTTCGGGTGTTCTGCATATTCTCGCATTGGCCAAACATCGGATTTCTATAAGCAAGTTGGATGATGCGGGTGTAAAAGTAGTGTTCGAGAAGGATACCTACAAGATGGTTCGAGGAGCACCCGTATTGATGCAAGGAGTTCAGATTGGAACTCTGTATAAGCTGCAAGGTAGCACGGTTGTTGATGGGTGGAACAATTTTGTGGTTCCTGAAAGTGGAGCAGAAAATCTAGTGGTATCTGAAGAGAAGACCATGCTATGGCATCAAAGGCTTGGACATATTGGACAGAAGGGCCTTTGAATACTTCATGGTAAAGGTATGGTAGAAGGTAAGAGTAATAGCTCTCTAGATTTTGATTTCTGTGAAAATTGTGTATATGGGAGACAAAATCGGGTGAGTTTCCCCTCTGGTGGTAAGAGGGCGAAACATATATTAGAGCTTGTGCATAGTGATGTGTTTGGACCTGTGAAGGTTCCATCACTAGGTAAATCTGTGTACTATGTATCGTTTATAGATGAATTCTCAAGGAACACATGGATATATTTCCTTAAGAAGAAATATGCAGTCTTTGACAAGTTTAAAGAATTCAAGGCTCTGGTGGAAAACTAGATAGAGAAGAAGATAAAGGTGTTGGGGATAGATAACAATGGAGAGTTTTGTAGTAAGGAATTTGAAGAATTCTGTAAGAAGTTTGGTATAACATGACAGAAGACTACTCATATACACCTCAACAAAATGGAGTTGCAAAAAGAATGAACAAGATGTTGATGGAAATGGCAAGAACCATGCTCAGTGTTGTCAGGTTAGGATAGGAATTCTAGGCAGAGGTGGTGGTGACAACATGTTAGCTGGTCAACAGATCACCTTCATTGGCATTAGAGGGTAAAACTGCACAAGATGTATGGACTGGTAAGAAACCCTATCTTTCACACCTGAGGGTATTTGGATGTGATGCATATATACATGTTCCAAAGGAGAAACGAACCAAGTTGGATAGTAAATCTCAAAAGTGCATCTTTATTGGGTATAAGGATGGTTTAAAGGGTTATAAGCTTTAGAACCCAGTAACAAGGAATGTTGTGTACAACTAAGCTGTGGTGTTTAGAGAGGTGAAAGATGTTATTAAACATGATGTCTAATCAAAGGAACCTAAGAAGATAGAGTTTGAGCTAAAGGAGAAATAATCAGACTCTACAGTAGAGGAGGAATCAGAAGATGAAGAGCCACAAACTCTAGGTGTGAGAAGATCAATTCGAGAAAGAAGGCAGCCAAAAACGTATAGTCCATCTGCTTTCTATTACAATTTTTCTTTATCTATTACTGATGATGATCCCAAAGCTTTGAATGAAGCAGTAGATTCAGAGGATGGCAAACTTTGGAAAGAGGCCGTGGTTGATGAAATGACATCTTTGCACAAAAATGAGGCCTGGGGTCTGGTGGAGTTGCTCGCTGGAAGGAAACCCATTAGTAGCAAATGGGTGTTCAAGAAGAAGACAAATGTAGAAGGAAATATGGAGAAATACAAAGCTCGGTTGGTATCAAAAGGTTGTTCCTAGGTGTCAGGAATTGATCTTGGTGATATTTTTTCTCCCGTTGCTGAGGTAGCTTCTATTAGATTACTTTTATCTATTGCGGCTACTTTTGATTTTGAGGTAGAACAGATGGATGTGAAGACAATTTTTTTTCATGGGGATCTAGAAGAAGAGATCTGCATGAAGTAGCTTGAAGGCTTTGCAGTGAAGGGTAAGAAAGAACTGGTATGAAAGTTAAACAACTCTTTGTATGGGTTAAAATAGTAACCAAAGATGTGGTATCAGAAATTTGATACATGTATACGGGGACTTGGCTTCACGAGAAGCAAAGTAGATCAATGTGTGTATTTTAAATTAATTGTCGATCATGTTATTTGTCTGGTCTTGTATGTGGATGATATGTTGCTAGTTGGAAATGACAAAAGAAATTATCCTGGATTTGAAGGCCCAATTGTCGTCCAAATTCGACATGAAACATCTTGGTGCTGCAAACTATATTTTGGGCATGGAAATTAAAAGAGATCGGGCAAAGAGGAAGCTCTGGTTAAACTAGAGGAAGAGTGTCAAGATAATATTGCAGAGATTTAATATGCATGATAGTAAACCGATGAAGCTTCCTATTCCTGTAGGTGTAAAGTTATCTACTGAACAGTGTCCCAAGACACAAGAAGAGGAAGAGGCTATATCCCGTGTTCCATATGCAAGTGCAATCAGTAGCCTGATGTATGCAATGGTCTATATTAGACTAGACATTGCACATGCAGTGGGAGTATTGAGCAAGTTTATGTCGAAACCAAGGAAGGAGCATTGGACAACAGTGAAGCGGGTTTTCAAGTATTTGCGTGGCACTAGTGATTATGGTTTGTGCTACCAAGGAAGACTAGGATTAGACAAAGTTTTGGATATCCTTGGCTTTGTTTATGTGGACTAGGCTGGAGATCTGGATTAGAGAAGATCTACAAGTGGGTATGTGTTTAACCTATTTGGAGGTGCAGTCGGTTGGATGAGTAAGAAACAATATGTAGTGGCACTATCAACTATAGAGGCATAGTACATGGAATCTACTCATGCAAGCAAGGAAGCAGTTTGGTTGCAGGGATTGTGTTCAAGTATGGGGTTAGTACAAGGAGCTATAAGGATAAATTGTGACAGCCAAAGTGCAATTTTCTTGGCAAAGAACCCTACTTACCATTCAAAGACAAAGCACATTGATGTTTATTATCACTTTGTGAGGGATATGATAGAAGACAAAAAGGTGTTGTTGGTAAAGGTGGACACTTTGAAGAATACTACAGATGCATTGACAAAATCTATGAGCTCTGAGAAGTTCTCTTGGTGTAGAAAAACAATGGGCATTGTAGGGCTAGATAAATGACTAAGCTCTCTTGTGGCCCCCTATGGAAAGAAAACAACAAGTGGGAGAGTGTTGGGTTGTGTCATATTCTTTCCACAACTAGCCCATGTAGTTAACCGGGGGGTTAGAATTGGGGCGGAGCCCCACCTTCATTGTGCCTATTGTGTAGTGGTGGGGGGTCACAGGGGGTTTGAGGGGTGCAGGTAACCCCACTCTATGGGGCCTGGGGTAGCGCACTGGAAAATTTTGGTTTTGGACCCTATGTTAGGTTGGGCGGACCTACCTATAGTTTTGTGTATGATTTTCACACATGGTTTTGGACACAATGGTTTTCGATCCATGGTTTTGGACGCGATGGTTTTCTATCTGTGGTATTGGATGCTTCAACATGTATAAATATGTATTGTAATATTGAAAGGAACATAATGAAAAATCAAGCTGGTAGTCCTGATTTTGGGATCCAGGGGAAATCTTTGTGTATATGTGTTTTATGTGTTATGCTCTCGCCTTGTTTATTTTATGTGTTTTAGAATTCGTATGCAGGTAATTTCTGTATGGGGTTAAAACCCACAAAGGTACTGAGAGTGGCCAGATGATTAAATGATTGAATATGATGTTCAGAACCATCCTCCAAATGCTAGATAGTATTGATGGCCTATCGACTATTTGCAAATTGATGATAAAACTTTGTATTGTCATCCCCAAATTGAAACCAAATGGATCGACTCCTAATTCTCCAGGTCTCTTGTCTATCCTTTAGGATTTTGGTCCTTTCTGCTTCAAGTTTAATAAGGTGATATTTTGCTTTAGCAGATTCAAATCCCCTTCCATCCGCTCCAATAAGATTATAAAGTTCAAGTTCAATATCATTAAGGAGGTGATCGTCCCTTACTCTTTTTTCTCTGGGCCTGTCAATTTTTTTGTGCTTGAGGCAGATAAGAATTTTAGCAAAACATTCAGTGTCTATCTATCCAAGAATAGGGGAGAGGGATTTCCAATAATCAGTGACCATTTTTTTATACTCCTCATCCTTGAGCTAGGTCGAGTTAAACTTAAAAGGAGCTTTTAGCTTGCGATCTGCACCTACAAATTAAAGGTAGATTGGAGAGTGGTCAGATAAGCCTCTCGATCCCACTCATTTCTTATATAGGGATAATCTTCCAAGAAGGGCTTCTTTCATAGGGAAGCAATCTAGCCTTCTGGCGAGCATAGCCTCTCTAATCCTTGTATTACACTAGGTAGGTTGGGACTGAGCCATAGGAATGTCAATAAAGTGACGATCTTCTCAAAGGAGACCGATGGAATAAAAAAGTGGACCAAATTTTGCATTCTATCCCCAAGATTCTGCATGGCCAATAGAGAAATTAAGATCCCCCCCTAGGATGATGTTATCTACTTACATATATGTAGTATTGAGGATACTTTCCCAATAAGAAGCCTGATTGATGTAGGGACCATATACATTGATCAGTCTCAAATTCCTCCCATGATTAGAAGAAAATATGTCTACCCTGATAATACCATGTCCCCCCCACCCCTAAATGTTAACCAACATGACTTCCCTAGGATTGTAACCAAAAGTAATGCCTCCAGAGTGGCCACAAACATTAAGAGCATGAAAGTGCCAACCAGATACAAGGGATTCAAGGGTAGGGATGATTTGGTTTAATAAAGGAATGTGATGTCCACCTTCTCAAGTTCAATTAGTCTCCTAAAGGATAATTGTTTTGGTAGGACTAGCCAACCCATGACAATTGTAGGATAACCTCTTCATGGAGAACCAAAGGTAGGGGAGGTCATAGCTCTAAGGGAAATGGGAGTTGGTTTAAGGGTACGTAATCATAGTTACAGAGGTTATAAGATTAATAGATGCCCCCAAATCTACTAGTACATTTGGGATATCCACCCCATTAATCTGCACTGTCAGAATTGGATTCCTAGGATCCCCGTATTTGACAGGTATAGATTTCCCCAACATTATATCTAATAATTCACTCATGACATGAATAATTAGTGGGTCCTTTGGTTTTCTACCATGTTTCTTAGAATAATATTCTTTAATTGTCTTGGCATAAATTGGTACATCCTTCATAGCCCGAAGTAACATAATTTTAACAAATAAATTCTGTAATTCTCCCAAAAAGTCAAATTCAGGATGAGGACTTTTTTTTCTAAGAGATAGTATTTCAGGATAGGGTGGACCAATTTGACACCCCCTAGCAGGAATAGTCTATGGAGGGGTTTGTTGCTTTATAGGAATCTATGATGCCTCTTCCCCTATCATTCTTTTTTATGGTTCTAGGACTTCATCATCGTCATGCTCGATAATTATAGGTGAAGTTTGAGTATCAACTACCCGACCAGATCCATAACTTCAAATTGTTGAAGTGAAAATTCGGAACTCCCATTTTTGTCTCATTTATTTCAAATAATAGGAACCCTTTCCATAATTTTTTGGCTAAATCAACTTTTTAATATTTTCTTTTGGTTAAGTGCCCTACAATTTTTCCATTTTTTTGTTTTCACTGAATTTATATTTTGATTGCTTTATTCAGTTTGAATTTTTGCTAGCTTTCCATCGATACTTGTTTCATCTCATTTGGTTACATAGTTTGCAAGTGGTACTCATCCGAATTTCATAATTTTATTGCCTCAGTTAAAAAAGATACAAAATGTATATTATTTTAATTTTTGTAAATAAATTAGTAATTGATTGTAAATATTAATTCCTAGTTAAGTTTTTACTAATTAATTCATTTTTCACTAACGGTCCTACAAAATTGCCGTAGCCAAATTGTCGAACAATTAAAATTATGCGTTTTCAGGATCTCGCTAATCTATTCCAATTCCCAACCTGAAAAGAAATTACGAAACCTAAAATATAAAAATTGCAAAGTGGTTGTAGTTCATTTTGTTGGATTTTTAATTACCAAGTGACTGTAGTTTATAATGGATGAGTCCCACTCCAAGTGGGCCCCACTTCACCTTACACCTCCACTTCACTTTATCTCACCTCCTTTACTCCTTCAAACCTCGACACATATCATGGTATAAAAAATTATTTAACAAATTCCCCATGTTTCAAAACCCCGATACCATCAACACCTCAACACATTTATGACATATTGGACCTCAGCATTTTTTCTTGATGTTGAAATTTTCATATTTAAAAAATTCCGATATAATATTAACCTCCGATATACTAAACTCCTCGATGCCTTACTACCTCGTTGTAAAGTATCAAAATGCTGGAATATATAGAAAGTGTTTGTTTTGAAGGATCTTTGATGAAGTTAATATCTCTGATATCTGATAATAACAAGTCCTTTGATATTCTTTAACACCTCCAATGTTGAGGCCCTTCAAACTCTAATAGCATGGTCAAACTTGTTTTGTTTTCGTATGACCGTATCATATAAAGAATAACATAGCTTTGCATTAGGTAGTCTTCTAACATGTTAAGTTTTAATTTTATTTAATATATTAAATAATTTTTTTCACCAAGGAAGAATCACAATTTTCATTAAGATGTTGAAAATTACATGCTATAGATGCTTGGAAGCATATGTTGTAAGAGTGGTTGTTGCCACTCTCTGTGTGATACTATCAAAAAACTTTCCCAGGTTGGAAGAATAATAAGTTAATACATATGATATATGTCTAATAAAAAATATATACATGACTAAACTGAGAAATTATGATCACAGTCATACCTCATAAAAAAACCATAAATCAGGGCTTGTCAGCCCCAAAATGCCGCTGATAATCATAAGGTCTATGGAAGTATCTACGAAAGTCCTGCTTTGTCTACTCTTGGATTATCTAGATCCCCTGAGGCTAGAATGCGACCTCCTTGGATAATCTACCAAAAACCTGATTATGCTCCCTGTATATGTGATGATAAGAGATATAGTCAAATTGAAATTTCAAAGCAAAGTATCATCCAAAATATTTCAAAGTGTGGCCACATGACATGCAGAATGTTGGTTAAACCAATTTATGATGAGTTTGGAATCACCAAAAATCTGGATGCGACGACATCCCTTCTCAAGTGCAAAATATAGCAAATGTATGAGTGTAATAAGTTCTATAAAGTTATTGGTTCCATCTCCTAGCAACATATGGATTTTATAAAAATGATTTTCAGAAATATGATGTAATATGCCCCCCCACAACCTTGTTGTTGTGTTGAACCATCGAAGTATGCCCAAGGGATGTTCCCATCAATAATTTCAGTAGAGATATTGTGTGGAGTGTGAGGGTGATCATCATCTGGTGTACTGTTATATATAGAGATGAGATGTGATGTTGCTTGAGGCAAAGAAATGCAATGCTCGAGAAAATATGTTTATTTATTTGTAGACAAATCCACCAACATATCAAGAGAGGGAGTTTCCTAATCTTGATTGGGTGTGTAGTGGACCACCATAATTGCTAGGCTTCCAAAATATTAGCTCCATGCAAATGATTGGGAAGGTGTAGAGTTGCAAGTAAATTATGCCATAAGGAGATGGTAATAGGACATAGAAGAAATACATGTTCAATAGATTCAGATCCCTATTTGCATAGGACACCAGATTTGTCCAAAAAATTATCGCTTCTAAATATTGCCCCATGTAGGGGCTTTGTTGCAAAGTATACACCACATGGATAATTTTTCTTTGGGATGTGCGTTCAACTTCCAACGAATGTGCCACCACCAATCAGAAGCATGGGGCTTATGGGTAGAATAGATGAGAGGATATCCCTCCTTAGGATAATAGGAACCATGCTGTGAGTGAGCCCAAATGAGCTCATCCTCTCCCTCAATGATCCAACATGTGATTAAGAGAGTGTGCTAATATAGGATTTCCAATAATTGTGCCAGATGTTAGGTATACCCAATAGATAAACATATTTCTAGGCCTGATAGAAAATATTAGAATTGTCCAGATCAATAATTTGGGCAAGTTGATTGATACCTATGTTCGAGAGGAAGTGTAGGAGCCCAGGGGGAAGATGAAAACCATTCCCACATCTTGATCGAGGATCCATGCCAATACAAACTAGGTTATGATCTGGATCTTGGGGGAGGCCCCCAAGATCTAAAAAATTGAAATGGATCTTGAGGGAAGGCGCTCAAGATCTAAAAAATTGAAATTCCAGAAGAAAAAGAGGAGAATGCCCAATAAACAAGCCCACATAGATTTTTTTTATTAAAATGAAGAATAATTATAAGAGCTACGTTGAGGCAAACAAATTGTCCTTTTACAAAATGCGACATGTTACTTATAGTATTTTTTTAGATACAATACCACGGGTCAATTCCATCGGTGAATGAATACCATGGGTGGATGTCATAATACCATGGGTCAATTCCATGGGTAAATGAATACCATGGGTGGATGTCACAATACCATGGGTCAATTCCATGAGTGAATGAATACCATGGGTGAATGTCAAAATACCATGGGAAAATACCATGGGTGGATGTCACTTACAATACCATAGGTGGATAAATACCATGAGTAGATGCCACTTACAATACCATGGGTAAATTCCATGGGTAGATGAATAACATGGGTCGATGAACACCATGGGTTGATACCATTTTTCATTCGGATCATTCCTCCCTCCTTAAGAAGTAATGGTCCCCATTGCGCAAAGTTCCCTCCTGTGAAGCCTTTGTTGAATATGAAGAGCCATTGAAGAGAAGGGTTTTATGTGGTTAACCAATAACCATGACGAACGAAGATCCGAGGATAGAGATAACCTGTAATGCTTGTGACCAAGTGTGATACTGACAATGTGTGACCTAGCAATTTGACTTCGATGAAGTGTGGGTTTGTGGATGACCTACAACCATGATGAATGAAGATCCGAGGATAGAGATACCTTGTAATGCTTATGACCAACTGTGATATTGACAGTGTGTGGCCTAGCAAATAGACTTCGATGAAGTGTGGGTTTGTGGATGACCCATAACCATGACAAACAAATATCTGAGGATAGAGATACCTTGTAATGCTCGTGACCAGCTATGATGCTAACAGTGTGTAGCCTAGCAAATGGACTTCGATGACAAGGATTTCGTGTAGTTGACCCATAACCATGATGTTGGTTTTTAATGAAGTAGTAGGTGCCTACATAGCCTGGGGTGGGAAGGCACGTCTCCAAATAACCCAAGCTTAATGTTGTTATACTCAAACGGATGAATGTGAAGCAAGTGCCTACCAAAGTGGGGTGGAAGGGCACGTCTCCAATGGGAGCCCACTCTGAATGTTGCTCCAGAATTAAAATGGACATAACTTAGAATATTTATTATAACCTGTTTTTGAAAGTAGAAGGACCATTTTACATTTTCCCATGTGTTGGAAATCCTCATCTAGACACCCTAGAATCTTTGATTCGCACTACAATTTTTCCGGTGTCACAAAAGTTATGAGAAAATAGCTGATTTTAAATCAGCGATATCTCCCGCATCCGAACTCAGATTCGACCCATTTGTTTTTTGAAATTGGGTGATTTTTCAAGAGGAGCTTAGATATATAATCCTTTTACTGAAATTCTGCAGAAAAACTTCAAAAAATTATAGGAGAGTCACTGTCCAATAGTTGTTATCAGAAAAAAATCTCTACAACATAATGGATTTTAAATTAGCGATATCTCCCTCATCCAAACTCCGATTTGGCTGATTTTTTTTTGAATTTTGGTATTTTTCGTAAGGAATCCAGATCTGTTATTTTTTCTGTAAATATTCTACGAAATGTTTTAGATATGATATTCAAACTCGTTGCCCAAAAAACAGTTCTTGCAAAAAAATGAGAAAAGAAAAATTCTTCCTGCTTGGTCCAAGAAAGTGCTCTATGGAGCTCGCAGTGTGTGCTAGAAGTTTGTTGAATATTGCTGCACAATTTTGAAACTGAAATATGCATGAAACCCTCATTCCCATGGAATCATAACCTGCTCTAATACCACTGATCTGGATCTTGTGGGGAGGCCACCAAGATCTAAAAAATTGAAATGGATCTTGGGGGAAAGGTCCCCAAGGTTTGAAAAGTTTAAATGACATAAGAAAAAGAGGAGAATGTCCAATAAAAAAACCCACAAAGTTTTTTTATTAAAATGAAGAATAATTGTAAGAGCTACATTGTGGCGGACAAATTGTCCTTTTACAAAATGCGACATGATACTTATAATATTTTTCAGTTACAATACCACGAGTCAATTCCATGGGTGAATGAATACCATGGGTGGATGTCACAATACCATCGGTCAATTCCATGGGTAAATGAATACCATGGATGGATGTCACAATACCATGGGTCAATTCCATGGGTGAATGGATACCATGGGTGGATGTCACAATACCATGGGGAAATATCATGTGTGGATGAATACCATGGGTGGATAAATACCATGAGTGGATTCCACTTACAATACCATGGGTAAATTTCATGGGTGGATGAATAACGTGGGTGGATGAATACCATGGGTTTATGCCATTTTCCATTCGGATCAAGTTACCAGATCGAATCCTCTAGGTCAATCCATCACGGATGTATGATAGAGAGCACAAAATTGCTCTCCAGTGTTAGGATATTCTGACACATAGGAAATAGTTAAGTATAAATTGGTCTAGTATAGAGTTAGGTAAAGTGTGTTTCTTTACTATGTACTTTTGTAACTTACAATCCGATGGTCACGATATGTAGTGATCCGAAGGTTCATTCTCTCCTCGATATTACCGACACTTGATCCGTGGCTTAACACCCGACTGGTCCATGATCTCTATTTAAAGAGCATGGAGGGTCATTTCTAGGTTAACCATTCATGAGAGAAGCTTATGTAAAATTTCATTCTTTTATTAATAAATTTTCTGAAGTGGTCGTGTTGGCTCAGGCCATGGACTGTTTCCCTCTTTGAGGGTTTTAACCACATCAAAATACTGGTGTATTGATCTGTGATCTGTTTGTGAGTAGTGTCCTTTGGTGTTCTGTCTGAGGAACTTACCCTGTAAATTCCTACATGGTATCAGAGCTATTTGAGGGCCGCGTCCGTTGGTGATCCAAATCTGAAGCCGGTAGAACTGCATCCGACTGCCATTTCCTAGATCTATTGTTTCTGACTGCTTTCGGGCTGAGAGGACTACTCTGTTGTGTTAGGAGCATCTGTTCCAGTGAGGAACCCCTTTCATTTCATGCGAAAAGGTTTCTGGTAGCCCTAGCTACGTCATTTTTAAGATCTGGAGGTATACAGTGCTTATTTGCAGTTTCTAGTTATTTTCTCTCTGTTTATTATTTCGGTTTATTTAGCTTCTTTTTTATTACCGGATCTATACCTTTCATTTCTGTGTATGAACTTTTCCCTGTGACTCTGTGCGATCTGGGCAAATCAGAAACATAGAGGAAGGATTTTTCTCATGCGTATGCTCTTTTCCACTTCGCCTTAGTGTGATCTCGGAAAATCAGAAACATTGAGGAAAATATTTAGTTTCCGGGTAAAGCTAACTTTAAGTCGTAAGGTTTGTTTTTTTTGTATGTCTGTATTGGGTTTTATGTTTTTTGTTTTGTAGGAGAAAAAAGAGCTTTCTCAAGCAAGCATGCAACCCAAAGCTTCAGTGACAAAAAAAAACAAAGCCCCCCCCCCCTCTCTCTCTCAAACTTTTTGTTTAGCTCACTTGGTTCAAAGCTAATTTATGAGAGTAGAGGTGTTGAGTTCAAGTCTCTTTTTTGTTTCAAAGGGGGCATTTTTTTTCATTTCCGCACATTCCCACACTTCGTCGACACCTTCATCAACTTTTCTTCAAAAAGCCATAACTTCTTCATCCGGAAGTCGTTTTCAGAGTCGTTTTTTTTTTAACCAGCCTAATTTTTTGAGATATTTCCATTGGAACACTTAGTTTAAACATATATAGCTTCAGTTTCTGTTAAAATGGAAAGTCCATGCCAAGTTATTCTTGACAGCACCAACTACTTCCAATGGTGGTCCTACATTGTGGATTTACTCAGAAATAAAGGTCTTTATAGAATAGCCTCAGACCAAGAAACCAAACAGAAAGATGAAGATAAGGCAGCTAAATGGGAAAATAGGCAAGATCAAGCTCGTGGGTTAATAGGGATGTCTATTTCTCCAGATCTAAGATTCCATATTGCAGAACTTGATACTCCTGATGAAGCAATGAAGCAGATTACTAAAGTTTTTGGAATAAAAAATGAACTTAAAGCCCATCAACTTGAAAATGAGTTGCTTACATTGGACCCCAATAATTTTTCTTGCATTGAAGATTTTTTGTCCAAGTTCAAGACCCTTAGACTTCTCTTGGAAGGTGTTATAAAGTTAAGAAACAAGACAGTGCCCTTATCTATTGCATTCTTTCTAAGTTGGGACCAGCCTACTCTGTGTTTGTTTCCACCTTCCATTCTACAAGGGAAGCCTTCATTTCTCAAGGACATGACTACAAGCCCCCTTCCTTTGATGCTTTTTGTGATTCTTTAATAAGAGAACAAGAAAAACTCTTACACCTTGGTCTCTTAATCTTGGAAACTCTTTCAAGAAAGCGTTAATCGCCCAGCAGCAACCAAACTCAAAGAATCCTAAGAAGTCATATCCTAAAAATAATGGTCCTAAACCAAACAAGGGTCCTAAGCAAACTCAGTCTCAAAATGAAAGATCATTTCAGCAAAATGATAAGACCAATAAAAACAAATGGAAGAAGACTGATAGACATTGTAACTTTTGTAATCGAGATGGCCACTTAGAATCTAAATGCTTTAAGAAGATGGAAGCCTTGGAAGCCGCAATGAAGAAACATAACATCCATGTGGAGCATTCTTCTACTTCAACTTCAACTTCATCTTCAGGAATGGCACTTTCTGCATGTCGTTGTCAATCATCTCACTCTGGTTATGCTTTAAATGTATCTTCTTCTTCTCATTCTCAGGAGTGGCTCATTGATTCTGGAGCCTCTTATCACATGGCCAAAAATAAAGCCATGTTTTCTTCTTTACATGATTGTAACACCAAAAATATATATGTTGGTGATGATAGATCTCTTAATGTTCTAGGGACTGGAACTGTTCATCTAGACAATGGTCAGTTTAATGATGTATTATGTGTTCCAACCTTATCCAGCAACCTTCTATCTGTATATCAGATAACTCATTCAGGTGAAGGTAAAATTGTTGAATTTTCACCTCATGATGTTGTAATCAAGGATCTAAGAGATCCTAAACAGATTCTAGCTACTGGTATTGCTGATGATTCCACAAGGTTGTATAAGTTTCACAACTTTGGGTCATCAAATCTTCCCTCAGTATTTGTTGCTCATAATGATGAAGTGAGCAAACTTTGGCATTAGCGATTTGGTCACTTAAATTATCGCTCTCTTCAGCATCTATGTAAAGAAAATATGGTGACAGGTCTTCCTATGGTATCTTGCAGAGATTGTGTTTGTTTCGGATGTGTACTCGGAAAACATCATCGGGACAGTTTTGAAAAACGTGCCTCTTGGCACGCCTCAGCCCCTTACAGCTTGTGCACAATGATTTGTGTGGTCCACTTCCTGTTGCTTCATTCTCTGGCTGCAAGTATTTCTTAACTTTCATTGATGATTTCTCCAGACGCACTTGGGTATATTTCTTAAAACTCAAGAGTGAAGTATTTAACAATTTCTTGGCCTTTAAGGCCTTTGTTGAAAAACAATCTGGACATCAAATTCTTAAGCTAAGATCAGATAATGGCGGAGAATATGTTAAAAACGACTTCATCAACTTTGCACTGAGCATGGAATCCAAATGCAACATACTGTTCCATATACTCCACAACAAAATGGTGTGGCTGAAAGGAAGAA